>JAVQJF010100596.1:0-74246 GCA_036023855.1 Gadopsis marmoratus | reverse complement strand
TAACACAAAAGCCTTGCCTGATTATACTTTATAATTATGCATGAGGAAAACATTTCCTTCGGAGAGTTGCCGGGCACAGCCTTAGAGATCAGGTAAGGACCTTGGACATTCGGAGGGAGCTCAGAGTAGAGCCGCTGCTCCGCCGCATCGCATTCGGGCACCTGGTAAGGATGCCCCCTGGACGCCTCCCTTTGGAGGTTTTTCGGGCACATCCAACCGGTAAGAGACCCCGGGGTAGACCCAGAACACGCTGGGGGGATTATATATCCCAACTGGCCTGGGAACGCCTTGGGGTCCCCCAGGAAGAGCTAGAAAGCGTTGCTGGGGAGAGGGACGTGTGGATAACCCTGCTTAACCTGTTGCCTCCGCGACCCGGCCCCGGATAAGCGGTGGAAAATGGATGGATGGATGGAAAACATTTTATGTCATTGTCCAGGGAATCCCCCAGGTTACTGTATTATCTGTCATATCTAAATAAAACAAGTAAGTTTGTAATTCTAGTTCTTGGACTATAGTTAGAAATTTTTTTCTTGGCATAATAGTTGTTTGGACTTGCTCAGCACTTTGTGTAAGCCAGTTACGTGAGATTTAAGCAGTACATTTATGTGTCAGTAGGGAGCTCTGTTGCACTCTGAGCTTTTCTCTGCTGAACACCATGTTACAGTAGGTTTTGTGACCTGCAAAACCATGTAAGCTCTTATTTGGTTTGACAGTCTTTATATTGGATGGCTCTTGATCTCATGTCACAAATTTTATTGTCTTTTAAAAGACCTAAATAAAAACATTGATTTCACTGTTGATGAGCAACCACGGCCCTGTCTCCAGTTTTCTTTGAAATTTCTGTTCATGCTACAACTTCAAGGTCAAAATTTTAAAAGCTTACGAAATGTTGAACCAGGGCAGAGCTTGCTAAAGGAAAGCCTATAGCACACAGAAGAATTGTCTCATGCATTAATTTAATTCTTTCCTTTGTAAGACTGCTTTGTCTGTTGTAACGTAGCACTAGTGTAAACCATTTTCTACACTTGTATGCTTGTGCAAAAGACTACTCACAGGTGTCCCCGTGGAAACATTAGGTTGTCTGGGGAGTCCAGTTGTCTTGGATGCAGTCTCACTTCAGTCAGCAGAGAGGCAGAGAAGACAGGGCCAACACCCGGCAGAGAGAAACGCGACATCCCCGCTTCGACCTCAGGTAAACACAATTGACAAGATCGATTTTAAAATGTCTAAACTTGCCTTTGCTAACAGTAAATGTCGTGTTATGTGTGTGCGTGTAGGATAGGGAGTTTTAAATTGTTTCATTCTTTTAGCACAAAATCAGGTTGGGCTTGCTACATGCAAGTGGGAAATTAAAACTGTTCAACAAGCTGTAGTGTGAAAAACAACTGCAATATTGTATTGACTGTTATTGAGTTATCTACTTGTGGTGAGTGTTAAAACCCCCTAACCAGCCCTGTTAGCAGCCAGGAGAAAGCATGTTAATACTGATCTTTCAACATAAGTAAGCCTCCGTAGAAACTGTCAGACAAAAACTATATTTATGTTTTCATTGATTATATTTTTGCAAATATCTTCATTTACATTTGCAGGCGTAGCCGCGGATGACCCACATGGCGGGCCGAGTGCTCTTCCTACTGCTGGTGTTTCCACTGAGCAGCTCCCAGAGCACCCTGCAGTCTGAGCAGGACATCAATGCCCATCAGGCCCCAGCAGCGCCGCCTCCTCCACCACACGTGCGGGACCTGCTCAGAGAAGGGGAAACCACTCATTTCAATGCAAAGCAGACGTGTAAGTATAGCTCAAAGAAGTGCTGTTCAGTAGAACTGCAGACATTCACATCCACACACGTACACGATCTTAATTTCAGAAAAGGCTGAATGTCCCTAAATAACAAAGAGGCTCCACACGCACTCGGATCTTAACCCTCCCTTATTCTGAACAGGATTTGTGTGTGAAGCTCTGATGGTCTTTGTCATGTGTTTGTGCCTCCACAGTTGCCTATGTAGACAAAGATAATGCCAAAGTGGGTCTGTTCATTGCTGCAGCCATGGGAACCTTCGCTCTGATGGCTGCAGTGTACTGTATCTACAACAAGTTCTATACTAAACACCAGTACCTGCACACCCAGCTGAATGATGACTCAGGTAGAGTATTTATTAGATTGTTTTTGAGTTTGAGCCTCTTTCAGACTCCCACTTGAGACAGATACAGTTGAGACACTGTATAAATGCCTGCAGGGACTGTTAGAAACCTGTATGGGCATGCCTTTTGTATGCCCATATACTGAATATTTGTTTGTACATGTAAATATGCACATAGCTTATCTGCTTACACTACAAAGCGGCACTACAACAGAGAAAACTGTCAGCTGAAACTAAATGGATAACAAGTACAAGTACGCCTCTCACAGAGTGACAAAATGAGGCTAAAGATGGAAACCGTCTCCTCATCAGCAGACACAGAGATTTCCACACAGAGAACACTGCACTCATCAACATCTGATCTTTTTCCTCTCTCGTCTCTTGGGGATTAGTCGTTGGAAAGCATCACAGGCCGGCTGGCTTATTAAAAATGAGCATGCTATGTTGTGTTTATTGGAGCTGTGCAACATGACTTCTCGGTACTGAAGCACTTCCTGCTTGCTGCCACTAATAAATCATGTTGCATGGTGCAGCTTCAACAGTAGCAATACACAACAGCAAATGTGTGTATACGGATGTTATATATAGGTACAGAAACATGACTGAACGTTTTTTTTTTCCTGCCGTTGAGCGCAACGTCAATGGTGTCATATCCTCTATTGTGTGAGCTAAATATCTGCACCGTTCCAGTGAAGTTTTTTATCTCTCTGTCTGTAGATTTAACCACAGACCCCATGGACCCTCCCCCCGTGTTTTTCCACACCTCTGCTGGCTCCAGTGCCGTAGATGTGCGGAGAGCTGGCTATGGCTCGCTCTCGGACACCCCATCCATCATCTCTGTGCCACCCAGCCTGTCTCCTCCCCCCTCTGCCATGCCCTTCCCTCCACTCTTCCTCTCCTCTCAGTCTCTGAGAACCATATCAGCCAAGGATCTGGAGAAGAGCTGTATTTGATATCAAATGCTTAGTTAACAGCGCAAGCCATTTGAATGGCAGTAAAGAAGTTACGTAGTTGTATGTGCACGTTGTTTTCCACTATCTACACACATCAGACAAAGTTTGAATTTTTTCAGGCAGGCTTTTCCAGCAACATTTAGGTGGCAGAATATACAGTAGAGTCCTCACTCTAGAGTCACTTGCTGCAACCACCAAATCTGTCAGTTACCATTGTCAACCATGAACCTCCTGACCTGTTGCCCTTTCACTAAACATTTGCCTGTGCATCACAACCACATGTATGAACTGTAGTCATTTGTGCCGTAAGCTTGTACAGCTATAATAAACGAGGTATTTCCTGCACCTAATCTAACACCATCCTTCCTTTCTGCAAAATGTTGCCATGCCCATTTCTACTTTCTACTGTGCTCAATAATTACAGTCCTGTAACTATGTGACATTTGACTGTTTTATGCCATGATCATTAATGACAACGGGTGAAACTCATTAAGCAAAATGCACATCTGTGTATTAAAATCCCAGATTGAAATAGTTGTTTGTTTTGAGGTTGAACGTAATTGTTTTGTCAGAAAATGACAGCAAGCAGGTGTTCTCTTAGGTGTTTGTGCCTCTTTAGATAGACACCCATGTCTGTTGTTTCCGACAAAGTTCATACTGACTTGTAATTTAACCAAACATACCAAAATATGTCCAGAACATTGCTTGATATTTCCATCCCTCTCACTGGTGGTTTGGCCGTGATGAAGAAATAAGTTGAAGGCGTTTTCATCAAATCGGTGGCTATGGGTCCCTTTTTCACTGAAGACATTTTGATTTGCCAGAGCAGTAACTATGGGACCATAACATTTAAACGTCTTGGTAAGACTGGACGGTGTGACAGTAAGCCAGCATGCACAATATCAGGACACTGAACCTGAAGCACCTAAATGGAATTCAGCAATCATTCACTTTAGTATTTGCATCTGTGCATTTCCTACCCTGACAGCGAAAAAGGCCTATTACATGTTTCTTGTATTGGACTCTAGTCCAGACTCGGCTACACCACAGGACCTCAGCTATTGGAATAATTTAAAAAAGTGCTTTTCTTTTAAACTATGTAGTTATTTATCATTTGCTTCATTCTAAAATGTGCAAATACAACCAGAGCAAGTCCATGGAGCTATTTTAGCATAGGTCATATGTCACTGCTATAAATCCAAGGTGGTAAACACTTCTCACACCCGTGTGAAAGGAGCTGCAGGAGGTGCGTTATGGCAGCTCTGTGTAGAAGGAAGCCCAACCTGGGACCCGTCTTGTTGTTTAATAGATTAGACTGCTTACTCTTAGCCTTACGGAGCCTTTTACTGTGGATCTATAGCCCCCCTTCTTTTTTTATTTAAATGTAAAGAATCCATGGTCATGAAAGCGCGCAGTCCCACCCAGAATCACCACAGCATCCTGGGAGCAGCCTGTCTGCCCCTCCCGCGGTCCAAACACCTGAACTCTGACGCTTCGACCGGACCGTGTTTCCTCCGACTCTCCTCATCCAAAGGCTTGCAGGGGAAGGAAGTGACATCCTACCTTCCACTCACTACACGCACACTTTGGGAGGATTAGCGCGTCGGGCTAATCTGGTTTCAGGACCACGGCCAGAGACACCGCTTGGACGCGAACCCTGTCGGAAGTTGCCTCCGGCGCGCTGCGACCCTCCGCGCGGCACCAAACAGTGTCGAGAAGTTAATTTGGACATTAAAAAACAAGGGGGCCAAAGTGGGACTGACGATGTCTGCTCGGTTGGTTTCACCTAAAGGCGGCTGAAGCAAACTAAACCCCGGGACAGATCGCGGGACACTGCGGGTCACTGAGGGGTCCGGCGGAACCGAATAAAATCCCATTTCTTCGCATGCGAGTGAGAAAGGCGGGGCGGAGGCAGCGGAGCGGACGGCCGTGCGCTCAGACGGGAGCGCGCAAAGACCGCACGTTGGTGGTCGGATCCTGGAGTCGTGAGGATGGAGATCCGGCCGGACAGGTTTAAGGCCGTGGCAGCCAAGACTCTCGGGAAAATATACGGGTATGTAAAAGCTCCCTGGGGCAGATGTTGACCCTCAGAAGCGAACCTATAGGCGTCGTTGCCACCTCTTGGTAAAAAGAAAGTTCATCCCTTGCTGTTCAAAATGAGCGTGTGTGCGCCGGAGGGCGGTTTCGGTCGCTGAGGCGTGATTTGGACGAGTTTTTGTCTTGCAGGAGAAGCAAACTGCTCCTTATGAAGATCACGCAGACCAGAGGCCTGGATCAGTGTGGGCCTGGATCAGTGTAGGCCTGGATCAGTGTGGGCCTGGATCAGTGTAGGCCTGGATCAGTGTGGGCCTGGATCAGTGTGGGCCTGGATCAGTGTGGGCCTGGATCAGTGTGGGCCTGGGTGACCTGGCATCACACCTGTCCCTCTATGGGAAACTGTCACAGGAGGACCCGGCATACATGCTGTATCACTTTATAAGTAACTGCAGTCTTGCAGTTGCTGATTTAAGTGAATGTCCCTCCACCGAGGAGCAAATAATCAGAATCAAGTTTCACTTTAGGCCAAAACCGTTCTATCCGTGTAAGATGAAGCGCTTGGATCGATAGCTGGATTTGTGCCTTCTCCTTTCTGCACGGCTGTCAACTTGTCAAAGTGCAGACGCCTTTATTGTGGAGGTTAATCTGGGGTGGTATGGCCGAGAAATCAAGAGATAACGTGTTTCACTGTCTTCCACACAAAACACGTCTGTTTGTTCTTCTAACCTCACCGAGAGTAGCTGTGTGTTTGCTGAGGTCGCATCTCTGTGGCCTGTTATCCTCTCACGCCTGTCGTTATGGCTCAGGGAGACTTTCATTAACCCTCACTGTGGTGAGGGCTACAACTTTTGGGGTGCGTGTTAGATGTTGGCAGAGCTGCAAAACTTGATGGACTGGGGACGTGGGCCGAGGTGGGAACATGGCAGGAAATCTGTCTTTTGTTTCACGTCATATTGCATTTCAGACCCACAGGGCGCCTGCGCAAAACCTTCTACAAAGCCTTGATGTGGCGTCTAAACACTTAAATCCTCTCCAGGAATAGCTTCTCCTCGTCCAAGCTGTCGGCCCGCGTAAATCCCTGCAGGCCGTACACCTTGGCTACCTATTCACCGTGTCCCTTCCCCCCTCAGGGCGTCTCACAGCCAGGATTAGGCCACTCCACCACAGCGGCCTATAAGCTTTCATTTCCGTTGGAGCACACATGCTCTCAGGTGCTCCCTTGGTACCTTGCTGCCGTGCGGACCTGTTCTCCGCACGCAACATGCTTAATGGGCGCACAGAGAGAAAAGCAGTTGTGTTGACTCAGGCCTACTGCTTTGTTCTTATTTCAGGTATGGAGCTGTGTCCGTTCAGCAGCGTAGAAACATTTGTGATGTTAGCTCTGCTCTAACCATCTCTGTGCTGCTAGATCTGTTCATTTCTCTGTGGTTCTGTCTGTGCCCTATTCTAAACTCTGGTCCATCTTACTATTATAGTCTATTGAGCCATAAACAATATCTGTTTAAATCACCTGATGTTATGTGTCAACTTAAGTGAGACAAAACAGAATCATATTGTCATTGAAGAAGAGTCCACTCAAAGTCTCCTGTCATTCAGCTGTCTATAGTAAATATTTCTTAATTAATTAAGATTAATTGTTTCAGTCTATATAACAATAAGAATTACCCACCTAAATCCTGAGATGTTGTTATGAAATGTTCAAAACCAAAAATTTACTGTAATGTTAAGAAGACAAGGTCAAACTGCACATTTTTCACTTTTGAGAACCTTAAACAAGAGAATTTTTGGACGTTTTAAATAGTTGCAGGTTAATTTTCTGATTAATCGACTATCATTACAGGACTAATCTATAGACTATATAGGTATTTCTAAATAAAGTGCACAGTGTAATTCCTCTCTGTGCTTTGGGCGTCTCATCCTGTATCCTTTACCTGAATGAACTGCCTTCAGTTTAACAGTTTTAAACCTAAATATGTACATGTTGAAATACCTTTGAGCCGCAATATCAGAGGAGAGAACAAAGCAAATGTGCCCTTTTTTTTAGTGTACACTTACCTTATTTTATGTGCAAGTGGCTCTACAGAACAGTGTTCTTTAAATTCAATGTATTTAACTAATGCAAATTATGCTAAATGAAGTTATTTTGTGTTACTACAGTGCTTGTAAGGGTCCACATTTGACATTCTAACATTTTGTGTTACACTAAGTCAGTAGGTCCTTTGTATTGTCACAACGAGCTTTTCAACCTTTCAAACAATCTGCAGTTATTTGACTCTCTCTTATCCAATCAATGATTCCAAGCTGTTGACTCATCTTGAAACCAAGCTGCTGAACTGCCCTGACATTTGTCCTTGACGTATGAATTAAGAGATTAACCGGCAGAGAGAACCATGAATACTCACTTAGCAGTACGGGCCATGTGAATTCAGCTGCCCATCATGTCATAAAGATTCAGAACTGAGCACTTTTCCAGTGATCTACTTAAATTGCTGCACAGACCTTTCTTCATGGTGCGACAAAGAGAAGGTCAGGTAGCTTGTAGGGATTACACCGGATTTTCTTTAACCCAGGGTCAGTCATGAAAAGTCACTGCAGCAGATACAGTACATAAGAATTTTTTTTTTTGAGAAACAGGCATGTACATTTTGGCCATTGCAGAGAAAGAAAACTCCATGTGGACATTCTCTGGATACTGGGAAATAAAGTGGTGTTGAGGAAGAAGGAAATGTTGTGAATTGTGTGCGAGACTGTGCAGGAGTCAAGGGAGTTGACGGTAAAAGGCAGTGTTAAAGATGAAGAAGAGACAGGAAGAATGAAGAGACAGACAAAAATAGTCCAAGAGAGCCAGTGATATTAATAATTCAAGAGTGAGAATCATTAATACTTGATCAGTGTCAGAGACTGTTAGAACTCCTGCTTACAGTAACTAATAGAACATGTATGTTTCATAATTGTGTAGCTGTTATTTCCTAGTCTGCTTACTGTGAGAGTTTATATCTGACTGCTTTGAAAAGGTTTGTTGGCAGGAACATAAAGTCCAAGTCTTTTTGTGTCTCGGTACGTCAGTATCCATGTCATTCCTTTAAACATCGTATGAAGCTGTAATAACGGTTGTATAACGATCTTTAGTGACCAGCTGGTGCTTTTCTTTCCCTGGTATTTCAGAATTATGTGTGTCCTTGTCCCTGCAGTAACCTGGTTTAGGACAGGGTTTGTTAGAGTTCACAGAGGAGCAAAGTCTCACACAGCCAACAGAATAAACCTTCTTCCTGAATTAGTTGGTAAGGTTGGCCTATATGTAAGTAATTGGTCTTGATGCTGTACACCATCTAATGATGACACCAACCTTTTGTACAAACAAGGGATTTTGGGGTGTGTCAGTATACTGTAAATCTCTGCACTTCCAACCATCTAATGAGGGTAGAATACCAAGATAGAAAACAAATACTAATAAATAAACAAATACTAGAGAAAATTAGGTATTACAGTTCTCACGTGTTACACAATCTTAAAGATAGCAGGGAAGTTTTCTAGTTTACTGTACGCTGCATTGCAGTGGTTCTGACTGGTATAAACATACATTTATGCCATGAAAACAACATCTAGAAATGGCTCTTGTTGGCTTTTAAATTAATTAGCCTTAATGGTTTAAACTGGGATTAGTCATTTTTGTCAGTTATATTCATAGCTTTACAGCACGTTTTGTCAGTTATTTTGTTGTTGTAATGGCATCTTACAATGTAATGGCAGGTGACCTGCAGGTTTGACTTTGGCTAATATATAAAAATAGCCTAACTGATAAATATTCGGCAGATTCTATGTGTTTATAGGATGTAAATCTTAGCACTCAACAGTGTGACGTACAGTTTCCAGCCTTTGCTCTTCCAGGTAGACATTGTCATCCCAACCATGTTCACAAAGGCCACTGTGGGATTATGTCTTATTAATGGGGCATCCTAGTGGCCCAGCCAGCTAAGAATCATCACACAGTTTAATGTGGTGAATTTCGAGCCCCGGATCCCCGTTCATTTGATCTCCTTCAGTCCTGTACAAGCAGCTGTCAAATAAAGTAGTCTATAAAATGCCCCCCCCCCCTTGCAAGATTTATTCATTCTCTGCACTGTTGGATGTTGTATTTTGCCTAAAAGCTACAGGGCTGACTTCATTCATTCATTCATTCATTCATTAACCAGACTGCTTATCCCGAAGGGTCGCGGGGGGGTCTGGAGCTAATCCCAGCTAACACTGGGCGAGGGGCTGACTTCACTGATATGTTATGCCACACAACCAGCTCCTCTCATGTACTGTATGTATCTATCAATGGTGGTTGCAAATTGCATTTCCCAGACAAAGGCCATAGGGATATTTGATTTGATTTGATCTTTTACATGAGTATGAAAACCTAAGTATGTATAATAAATAAAGCTGTAATATAAAAGGGGCTCTGCGCTCTGGACCTGCAGTGCTCAAGTCTGATCTGAGAACTCAGCATTGCACATGCCATGTTTAATAGATGATGCGCTGCTTTTCGATACATATTTGATGCCCATTAGACTGGAGGCTGGCAGAGGTCATGGTATCTCAGGGTTTCTCAGCAAGCCATATGAACATAGACAGGAGCAGAAAAAGAGTAGTTAACCTTGTTTGGAAGGAAAAGAGGAGCATGGACACACCAGGATGAGACAAGTTCCTGTAAACACTGTTGTCTTTTACTCACACTGTATTTCTTCACTCTTGGGCAATTCAGTCAGGAGATGAATCTCTGCAACAACAAAAACATTGTGCATATATTAACACTTTGAGAAGACAGGATGCGTCAAAGTTATGTCAGTGAGCTCCAGTGGTGGTAGGCTGACGGACAACTGCACTGACGGTCTCTTGTTAAGATGCTGGAGTTACCAGTCAAATTGACAGCGTGTAAGATTGTCTGAAAGTCTAGATCCATGTACTTTTATCAAGCCAAGTTGTCAGTCTGCAAGCCCACAGAACAGGATCTGTTTTCGCTGTGCCAGCCAGAGTTTAGAAAACTTCAGGTGACTCACTGACTGACTGAAATCCACAATACAGAAATTTAAGAGTTAGCTAAACATAAGTCTTTACATTTTTTTTTGTGTGTGTTTACTTGTCTGCTTGTTTTTGGTTTGGTTGAGTTCATGTCGCTTAGTTATTTTCTGTAACTTATTTATTTAACTTGTAGAAAAAGTACAGGAAATGTACAATGGATGTTTGTACTCAACAATTCTCTGGAAGATGATGAAGGAAACATTACAATAAAGTCATATTAAAAAATTTCTTTTTGAAGGTGCAATAAAAGTTGATGAGCTATTTCCAATCACATAAATGTTTTTAGTTGAAATGAATAAGCAAATATTACGCTGAATATTTGGGGGTTTTCTCAAAACTTTCCATCGAAGAGTGCTTTGGTGTGTATTGTCGAGGTTGGTTCTGTTGCAAGCTATCTTGATGGGGCAACGGTTGCTATACAACATTGCAAAGGGATGTTTCAACTAATAAGTAGTACAGCTAATCATGCCAAAACATCACAAGCTGACAGAGGAGAAATACAAAGGTTTTGGGTGTTTTAATTAAATCTGCTAAAGAGAACCGTTTCATTAGCACTTCCCGTAAAGACAGTTTAGTGTCTATTCTACTATAGTTTACATATTAAATTCTCCATTAGCTCCCTTTGTCCAATCTCTTCTTCACAGAGCTCTTGAGAAGAAGCAGGAAAATGGCGAGACTATCGAGCTGTCAGCGGAGGGCCGACCGGAGCTGGTGGAGGAGAAGGAAATGCCCATGGTGGACTGCACGTGCTTCGGCCTGCCCAGGCGCTACATCATCGCCATCCTCTCTGGCATTGGATTCTGCATCTCCTTTGGTATTCGATGTAACTTGGGCGTGGCCATCGTCAGCATGGTCAACAGCCACACCATCTTCAGAGACAACAAGGAGGTCGTAGTGGTGAGTGGCGGTGGCTGAGGTGGGAACAGTGGTCTAAGTTTGTGGTACCTTTACCCTTTTCTTAAGTGAGAAGATCAACAACAACATGCAAAATATTGCTGTTTCTCTACATTATGTATGAGATAAATGTTGGTTGAACACACACTATAAGGCCAAATCGGTATGTGAACTCCTCTGACCACACGTTTTCGTGTATTTTTGTCTGGGCTGTGTTTTGTGGTGTGTTCTAGGCCCCTTAAGTCCAGTCAAGGGAAGTCTTAATGCTACAGAATACAATGAAAGTTCCCAAAAAAGGTTGTGAAAGGCCATTTCCTCTTTTTAAGTGAGACCCATGAAGAAATGTTTTGCCAAGTAAACAGTGTCAGAACATTATTGACGTTACAAAGGTCAAACAAAAAAGGACAACAGAGTTAAAAGTTTGACGCGGCAGAGTAATGTGAAGGAATATTGGTGATAAATCAGTGGTTCGTGTGCAGATGGATATCTTTTGCTTGTCTCCCTGTGTGTCCCAAAAGCAAGCTCAGTTTGACTGGGATCCAGAAACAGTGGGAATGATCCACGGGTCCTTCTTCTGGGGATACATAGTAACCCAAATCCCAGGAGGGTTCATCTGTCAAAAGTTTGCAGCCAACAGGTCTGTTCCACTATTTATGGTACGCAAGGGATAATTGCACATTCTTTTAAACATACTGAATGTCTCTTCTTTTCTCTATTCTTTCCTCTTCCAGAGTGTTTGGCTTTGCTATAGTGGCCACGTCTTGCCTGAATATGCTCATCCCTACAGCAGCACGGCTACATTTTGGCTGTGTTATCATTGTCAGGGTGTGTCAAGGACTTGTGGAGGTGCTTGACTCTCATCTATAGCTTCCACTTAAACACAAGAAATGGGCAACCAGAATGATTTCTATTTACATTTTATTAAGAGCATTTATCATAAGTGTAATTACTTCCCTATCCTACAGGGGGTTTCATATCCGGCCTGCCATGGTATTTGGGCAAAATGGGCACCACCTCTTGAAAGAAGTCGCCTGGCCACGACAGCCTTTTGTGGTGAGTCCATTATCACTGTACCTGCTTCTCTCTGTCTTTAAAGTGATAACAAACATCCATTGTTTAACAGACATGTATTGCTGGTTTAATGTAGCCACAATCAGAGCTGAAACAATTATTTGATTAATCAATTAGGTGATTTAAAGCAACTATTTTGATAATCGATTGAACATTTCAGCTATTTTTCAAGCAAAACTACCAAACATTGGTTGGTTACAGCTTCTCAATTGTGAGGAGTTGCTGCTTTTCTATGACATTTGTACTGTCGGGTCATGAAACACAAGCAATTTGAAAATGTAATTTGATGTATCTTTTTTTAAATTTGTTTTTTACATGTTATAGACTAGACAGTTAAGTCACAAAATAAGTACAATTAATTGATCATGAAAATAATGAGCCCTAACCATATTGTTTACATTCTCTAGGTTCTTATGCTGGTGCTGTGATTGCCATGCCATTAGCTGGAATCCTGGTCCAGTACTCAGGATGGTCATCAGTCTTCTACGTCTACGGTAAGAGACCCTTGACCTTTAGGCCGGAGGTACATAAGATCAGATGTATAGACTTTACACTGGGATTACTTTTCTCAGACTGAATTATAACTTGGGAAACTACACATACCCATCACAAATACTATGTTGCAATAAGAAACATGACAACAGACTCCTACAGTTATCAGTTGGTTTGTGACAACACTAAAAGTCATCAACATGCTGATTTCAATAGTTGTGCAACAACACCCCTCATTATGCGCAACAGACTGTAAGTAGCACAGGAGATGCTGACACATACTGAAACTAAAAGGACAAGACTGCAAAACCTGCACCATAAATATGGCAAACAGAAAGAAAAAAATATTCAGCCATTATGTATGAATTCAGCATCTATTCCCAGTCTGTACTGAGACTGCAGACAACGTGTCTCCTTTGTAGCTTGTTCTTTTGACCTTTCTTTCCAGCTTTGACACCTTCCTTCCTCCTTCTCTTTTCCCTGCCTGCGTGCCTGCCTGTCTTCCTTCCGCCCCCCCAGGAAGTTTTGGGATCATGTGGTATTGCTTCTGGTTCCTGGTGTCTTATGAAAGTCCCGCAGCCCATCCCACCATCACACAGGAGGAAAGAACATACATTGAGGAAAGCATCGGCGTGTCGGCCCAACAAACAATAACGGTCAGTACAGTAGATCTATATGAGTCAAACACTGTATCACACCCCATTGGCTGACATTACCAGTACTGCTATGGCCTTGCCCTGTCATTATACTTCAAGTTAATGTGAAGAGTTTGCAATATCACTATGTTGGTTTTTTTTATGCAAAATGTTAACAAGGAAATTTGAACATATCACTCCTGTTCTAAGATCACTACATTGACTTCCAGTGAGACACAGAATAGATTTTAAAGTGCTTTTGATTATCTTTAAGTCCATGAGCGGCCTGGTGCCGTCTTACATCTCCGACATGCTCAAAGAATATACACCAAACCGATCCCTTAGGTCATCTAGCAAAGGCCTCCTCATCATTCCTAGAATTAAGTCCAAAGTTGCTTATGGTGCTTTTAGTCATTACGGCCCTACTTTATGGAATTCACTTCCTCTAGAGCTTAGGTCTGCCCAAATGTTCTCATGTTTTAAACGGAGACTAAAAACGCATTTGTTTGCACAAGCTTTTAATTAGGTTTTAATGCACTGCTGTATTTTCATTTATTGTTTCACGATTAGTTCTTTGACATGGGCTATGTTTTATTTATGTGTGTACATATGTATGTATATGTGTGTGTGTATATATGTATATATGTATATATCTATATATATATATGCTTATATCTCTGTCTTGTATTATTTTGCTTTTCCTGAAGCACATTGAGTTTACACATGTTGTATGAAATGTGCTACATAAATAAACTTGACTTGACTAACAAAAGGACAAGACCACAAGTAGATTTGAACGAAGAGCATAGAGATGGTAAGCAAGCAAAGCAAAGTAAGAGTAAGAAGGAAGTTAGTCTGCGTGGAGCTTAAGAGGGTGTCAAACTTTATCATGAGTCGATTCTGATATGACAATAATAGTTTATGAAAATGAGAGAAACACATATAGATTTAGAAACTCCATATCAGTCTGTCTGCATGACATGCATTCAAGCAAAACTATTCATTTACTGCACCCATCTGCCTATTGATCACACTATCCTGGTTTCTGATGCTTGTTTGTTTCAAAAGAAAATCTCAAATTTGTCATCAATTCAAACAACTTTGCATTTAAATTTGTGTGCTTTAGAATTTAGTTGCAAAATCAGCGAAATAAGTAATGTATTTTTCTGTGTTACAGAAATTCAACACACCGTGGAGGGCATTCTTTACATCCATGCCAGTTTACGCCATCATCGTGGCTAATTTCTGCAGAAGCTGGACTTTCTATTTGCTTCTCATCAGTCAGCCTGCATACTTTGAGGAGGTGTTTGGGTTCGAGATTAGCAAGGTAACAGAAACCAGATGTGGGTTATGAGCAAAGTTTCCATATTACAGTAACATGATACTGCTGACGAGTCCAAGCTGTAGAAAGTCTGCTTTCAACGTTTGAGAAAAAAAAAGTTTTTTCTTTCTTTCTCATCCAGGTGGGCATAGTTTCTGCACTTCCTCACCTCGTCATGACCATTATCGTGCCCATTGGTGGCCAGATTGCTGACTACCTGCGCTCCAACCAAATCATGACCACCACCAACGTCAGGAAACTTATGAACTGTGGAGGTAAGGAAGGGCCCAAATGAAGTCAAAATTAGAATTGCAGAAAGGTGAACAAATAAACGTAGACATGTAATAAATAGAAATGGCTGTTCCCATAACAAGCACAGTAGCCTTTTCTTAATATGGTTTGAAGATGCCCATTGGCTATGCATGGGGTTAACTACAGTATATAGTCAGCTGTGGTGAGAAAACGCTTGCTGCAAAAGGGAGATGATGACTCACTGTAAAGAAGCCCTGCCTCTGTCGGCTATTTTTGAACCACAGAGAGAAATCAATAGCAAACTGAAATGAAGAAGCATACAATGTACATATCACTTTGTGGGAAGTTGTCAGTACTCGGGTAAATTTAGGTTACAGCTCAGTCAAAAGCATTTTATAAAAGGGAGAAGAGAACAGCATGAAGAAGAATGGCCTTGAGTTGACATAAATCAATAAGTGAGACTTCATGTTTCCCATAACACATTAAAAACAAATTCTTTGTTTGTGTCTGTGTTATTTCACTCATCTGCATCAGGATTTGGGATGGAGGCCACCCTGCTGCTGGTGGTGGGCTTCTCCCATACAAAAGGGGTTGCCATTACATTCCTGGTCCTGGCTGTGGGTTTCTCAGGCTTTGCCATTTCAGGTGAAATCACAATTTTGTTATTGTTTTTTTTCCCCCCCTTTGAATAACTGTTCTGTACACATTTTGTTGCCCCCATCAATATCCATAAGCCCCCTATTGATGAAGGATGTCACCATGTTCCTTTAAACCTTTTGGCCACAAATATTAAAATAGAATTCATAGAGCTTGTGAATATATAACTATTTTCTGTCATTTATGTGCTAACATTTGTATTTATCCTTCCTCATAAGGTTTCAACGTCAACCACCTGGACATTGCACCGCGCTATGCTAGTATCCTCATGGGAATCTCCAACGGTGTGGGCACTTTGTCTGGTATGGTTTGCCCACTTATAGTTGGTGCCATGACAAAGCATAAGGTGAGAACTCATTATGTTGTCAAATATACCGTAAAACACATTTAGGTTCAGGTTAGGTTGTTAGGCTCTGTGTTTCGTTATTGCCTTGGGTTAACATGCACAGTGCACCTCCAACTGGGTGAAGTCATAGAAAATGTCTCAGCCATCTACAACGGCAGAGGTACGACTTCCTCAAAAAGACAATTTTGCATATTTAATAGTCTTGCAGGGAGAAATGAATTCCTTTTACAGATAACTCAATACATCAGTAGTCATGCAGCCACAAGATGTGTTGAAACTTAAGTAAGGTGGTTGAGCTTCAAGTTTTATTGACCAGAGCAAAGGTAGTGTAAGCACATTTATGGGAGACAATACATGTGCAAGCCAATCTTTGATTGGTTTAATTTAATGTGTGAATATTTAAATTTCAGTCTATAAAATAAAAGACACTCTTTTTCATGCTCATAACCTCTCTTTCTCATTTTTTCCTCTCACCCTACTTTGATAGACACGTGAGGAGTGGCAGGGTGTGTTTCTTATCGCTTCGCTTGTTCATTATGGAGGTGTTATATTCTATGGTGTGTATTTTCCCCTTTTAATTTCTGTTTCCACTCATTCTTCCATAACCAGAGTATTAGGGTGTTCAAGTACGCAACAATCTGTGCATTGTTCTTCATGCAATGGTCTGTAAATTGGATTAGAAGTGCAATATGCAAAAACTCTGTAACTTCTGTGCTGCAGGCCTCTTTGCATCTGGAGAGAAGCAACCTTGGGCAGAGCCGGAGCAGCTGAGTGATGAGAAATGTGGCATCCTAGATGAGGATGAGCTTGCAAACGAGACAGAGGAGCTGTATCGGACAAGTGGCGGAGGAGGCTACGGAGCCATGAACCAGGGAGCCGATCCCAATGGAGGCATGGGAGGAGGAGGCTGGGTCTCAGACTGGGACAAAACTGAGGAGTATGTCCAACCAACCGGAACCAATAATTACCTTTATGGAGGAGAGGGCGACAGAGAGCTAACATAAACCCAACGGATCCTCTGCACATAGCCTTTAGTGCGGCAGAAAAAGTACACCAACAGTGTGGAGTTTCACCTGAAGGCGTGAGGAACTTTTAAAGTGCGTATCTAAGTGAGGGAGGGGACAATTTTCAGCAAGTCTGACTGTATTATCATAACTGGACTGAATTCAAAGAGACTCCAGAGTGGAGGTGAACATATTAGTTAAAGTAAATGTGTGTTGTGTGTGATTGCATTTGAGTACCTTGTGTGACACATCTAAGTAAGAGTGTTTTAGGACTCA
This sequence comes from Gadopsis marmoratus, assembly GCA_036023855.1. Taxonomy (NCBI): domain Eukaryota; kingdom Metazoa; phylum Chordata; class Actinopteri; order Centrarchiformes; family Percichthyidae; genus Gadopsis; species Gadopsis marmoratus. Next base: position 57,103 of record JAVQJF010100596.1, on the reverse strand, counting down.
TCAGCCTCACTGCAATCTCTCTTGGAGGAGGGCTGTGTTTTAGGCCTAGCGTGGCTTTCTCTGATGTTTATTCATTGTAATAATTGTAGACATTTCTATGTTATCTGACAGGTTTTGGATTTCATGTGTATACCTCTCACCTATATCTTAATCATTCAAAATTACAAATCTTTAGGCGCACATTGGTCACAAGTGCATTTCTGTTGTTGGGTACAAAAAAAGTTTGATAAATTGGTTTTTAAAAAAGTTTCATAAATGGTTGTAGAATGTCCACAAGCCACATCAGGGTATACATCCTCATTGAAGTTAAAAGGGGAAGTCACCAGCTACATGTTTTTCACGCAATGTTATGAAAGCTTTATTTCCTGAAAAACAATGTTAGGTTTTGTCTTTAATGTGCACACTTTTAAGAAAAAGCATGTTACTTGTGCCAATACAACAAAATATCTTGCACTGTAGTATTGGTTTACTCATCCACTGAGAGTGTAATTGATGGCCTGCAAATATTATTGTACACAGCTTTCTGTGAAGTCAAAATAGCCCATACGGACATTTTTAGACATAGAATTTTGATTTCCTCATGCAATGAAAGAATGCTTTATGTACTAAATGGTAAAATGGACTCTTACTTATATAGCGCTACTAGGCCTCTAACCTGTCTGTCTGCTGGTAAACTGGGGAATAAATAAAAATGCCTCATGTAGACTTAGAAGGAATGTCATTATCCAGGGTCCCAACAATCCCATATCAAATTAGAGCCACTTTTATCAGGTCTGTTTGAGATAATTTTCTTCAAAATCCAACATCTGAATTTTGTTCAGTATGCTTTACATGCAATATATGCTTCACTAATGTTATTCTGTCATGTTACTGTTGTGTTCAAGCAATTCATGCTTCAAGTGTAAACATCAAGAAAAGCACTTTGCTGTCACCATATAACCTAAAAACACAAGGAAACACTGAGCCAAGGCTATTGGCTTTCAAATTAAAAACTGTGCAAATAAAATGAGAATGTTAGTCCTGTAGAATCGTCATGTAGATCTCAGTCAACCCCGTTTAAAGGGGGACCTTTATTACCCTTTGCTTTATTTTACTGTGCAGCAAGCTGAAGATATGTTAAATCATCAGTAAGCTAAAGGCTACTCACAAATAAAAAGCCGATTATGGACAACAAAACAATGACATTTCACTGTACATGAGCAATTTGTTTTATTTTTGTTAGTAGATGCTGTAATGTATCTAGCTATCCCCCAAATTAAGGTTTAAAATAAAAAAAATATCCCTGTGCTAGATTATAGAATGGTATCACTTTGGGGATAGTGTTTCACTGAGTGGAGGGTTTTTACTGTCATTTTTCCTTAATTTCTTGTTAAATGTTTTGTTCTGGATTGTAAACTACAACTGTATATGTAAAAATCATGTACATGTGGAAAATATTGTATAATAAAATCTAGAGGTTATAATTCCTGTAGATAAAAAAAAAAGAGACGATTACAGCTGGGTGGGAATCAGCTATTCTTCTTCTTCTTCTTATTATTATTATTATTATTATTACTAGCCCCAGTTTTGTCTTGTTAAATCCAACTCTCCACTGCTCCATATCTGAGTCAGGCACTTACGATGTAGGGATTTAAACCTTTGGATATGGTGGTTTCATGTTACCCATAATGCTGTACTCCTCTCTAGACAGCATATCGATCGCTGAGCTAAAAGTATGAGAGCATGGAAATTGAGAAGAAAAATAGATTTTAAAGCCACCAGAGTAAAGGACTCACCAGTTTTCCTCAGCCAGCACTGAGGGATTTACCCTCACCGTTGTGCTCTGGTCTCTAAAATCAATGGGATTATGCTGCATACATCTGCCAGAGAGAGAACTAGTAGTTACCTGGCTGTAACTTCAGTTCTATGAGTAAGTGCATAGCCTTCTAACAGACTTTGCTATTGGCTTACCCCATCATGAAGTAGAAACACTACAGCACCAGCCCACTGTTCATTTCCCTTTTGAAGTCAGCAACAAAAACAGGGGCCTGCTGGGCCTGTAGTTACTAGACACGCACTTGAAGAACTGTAGTTACATTTAGGGAACTACTTTTTATATTTCAGGCTGTGTGTTAATGTCGAACCCTTGGACAGAAGGGAGCAGGAAGTATGGGGGGAAGCAGAGCAATAGCGTGATTAGAGCAAACTGTCAATTCAATGGACCAACATTAGCTTTCTATATTGAATTTAATATCTGGCATTCAACCATTGCTGGAATGAGGCTTTCTCTGTGGTCACAGCTGCACATTACCTTTTTATATGCATTCTCCATTTAAAATGTACTTTCTAAACATTTTAATATATTATAGTTATTGTATTAATATGTTGTTTTTGTAGATGTATTTCCACTATACAGCCTAATATATAGCATCTTAGAATTTACAAAGTCTTGGCATCTCATGATGGTCTACATTAAGTGCTGGGGTTTTGCCTCCCCATTGAAAAGTCTAAAATATTCTCTTGTTAATAAAGATACTGAATCACGATTCATTTTCTATCAGCAAGTTGACATATTCCACTAAAACGCAACATTCAGATTGTTATTCAGGCGAATACAGTGAATAATACTGTCAATTAGCCAGGCAGTTTAGGATTTAATTCCAATAACGTTACCAATAATACCAACTTGGTTAACTAATATTAACTAACCCATGCTAACCCATGAGCCCAATTACCTCATGGGTTAGTCTTCATACTTGAATGCTTTTCTCTGGTAAAAGTAAAACATATTGTTTGAAGTTATTACTCCAACAAAGCATAAATCTCACCTTTGTGTGGCTTGTCAAAGTATGTATTCCATTGTGCTTCGTCTGGTTTTAGTTATGTAGCTAACGTTACGCATAACTCTCCAAAGTAGCTGTTTGACGGTTAGCATTAGGTTACTCTGGAGTCATATTCCGTGACAAAACTAGTTCTTGGCTGTTTAAGATGAGTCTCAGTCCTCGCTTAAATTTCTAAAGACACCCATTCTTGCTCTCCTCTTGTTAGGGATTTCTTCTCTCTGTGGCCGCAAAACACCTTCAGCCATCTGGTGAACTAGACAGAACTCCTGGGTTTAAAGTATGGACACGTTAGCGGCTGACTGGCAGACAGTGAGGTGATAAAGGCCAAGCTAGCAAACAACCATGTAAAAGCCTACAACACTCTTCAAGTCGGGACAGGCTCACTTTGAAACAAGAGACACTATACTTGCTTCATTCAAAGGTACGTGGCCCTCGACTATAACACCACACGTCTTTTCAAACTTAATTTCCAGAATACATATTCTCCAGTAGGCTACCAGGGTTGCCATCTTTGGGTACCTGGCTGGAGTGCACTTTATCATTTCCACATATTTGGTCTCAATTCACCATCAGGGTTTAAAAATGTTCGCACCTTACACACGTGACCTTATATTCTAAGATTTAAGGATATAACCTGGCCACCCTGGGACTTCCACCCTGGGAAATACTCACAATTTCACAGCATTAGCCTACACTAACCCAATAAAGGGCACACGGGTTCGTTCACTGATGGAAGTCAAAAACGTGCTGTTTCCAATATCAAAACTACACCGTTTTATTCAAGGTTCGCAAGTAGCAAGACTTAGAAAAAACAAAAAGAAACCAAAGACAACAAGAACCTCTCCTACTCCAGACACATCTACACATGACCACGCACACTCACTCACTCACTGCCTTGCTTGAACGCCTTCTGGTCTCCTGCGCAGGGTTTTCTGCCAGAACAGCCGTCCAATCATCACATGATAAGCATCGCGCATACAATTTAAGAGCCATACTCCTGGAAATGGCACGTAAGTTCGCCCGTTCATCTCTGCTGCCGTGGCGGTGTTTTGGCGTGAGAATTGTTTGGGCAGCGTGAGACACTGAAAGTCAAAGCGTGTGTCTCAGGCAAGGAGCGTGACAGTTGGCAACACGGGCACATAGGAAGTTGTAGTTGGCAGTGTTGTTGCATATTGGCAGTGCCACTATGTAGCCTACTTCCCTTTAGAAAAAGGCAATCCACTAAACTGTATGTATAGAGCTTTCAAAACTGCAAACCAACACCTGTTTTATTGCAGAGAGCATTGCTTTACATTTTGAAAATGTTGCCTTATGTATGTCTCATTTCAGAGTTTCATCTTGGATGCAAAAGTATAATGTTCAAAGAGGGTCCAGTCCTATTGTATGGACAGAACGTGATGGGCTGGTTTCTAGTCATGACTAACAATATTCACTGGAAGTTGAACTGGCCTGGTCTTGTTTCTGAAGTGACCACACTCTCTGTTGCCTCGACCTAAGCTACCTTTCCAAATATTGCCAAAGACCAGCGTTGTCAACAAGTCTGAGCTTTATATTCTCCTCTGCGCCACAAACATTTAGAGAGATTACACCTGGGTTGTATGTGTTCTAATTCTAAAACCTTCATTGGTATTAACTGGTTGAAAATGAAAGGAATGTAGAGGTTCATCGGGCCTAAACATACATTTTGTGATTAAGTGATTGTACTAATGAAATAAACAACAACAACCAATTTGAATCAAAAAATGTTTATTTATTTATTTTATTATTTTATTTCAGCACATAAAATACAACAGGAATGATTCTCTCTTAAGGTACTGCCTCTGCACTGCAATTTAAGATGATATCTGATAGCACACGCACTGGAATATAAAGTGCTTTTACATTTGAATGCAGAAGCCTAATGAATACAATATTACACCATTTCTTATGTGCACAAATAATAGAAAACTGCAAAAAGCGTTCGTAATACATTTTAAGACACACAAATCTAATCATGAGACTATTCGTCATCTCTGTGCAAATGACTACATCATTTTACAAGGACACATAAGCAAATTAGTTTTTGCTGGAAAAAACTGTGAGTTTGCTCACTCTTTTCCCATCACTGAAAGCAGATTTTGTTAAGTTTGATCAAGCACTCAATTTACTTTACACATGAGAAAAAGCCCAGGAAAATGCATCATTGACACGAAAAGGCTCAGTCTGCCTATTTAGTTTGAGTGAATAGAATGAATAAATGCGTGATGCCGTTGGGGGGAGTAATGTATGATTACAATCAGGGTTGGACAAGTTGACAGCTTCAGAGCGGAACAACTGATCAAATGCTTAAAGATAAACTAACATATAGTACCACTTGTTCCCCTTTTGGCCTCACAGAATGAAAGGCATTGCTTACTTTCAACATTGAATACATTTGTTGTATTTTTTTCACTGTTGGTGTATAAAAATAATTACCTTTCTGTTCTGGTAACCAGCAATTTACATTTTGGCGGAATATTCCATATAATTAATGTGATTAATAAGTAATGGAACTAATTGTTAGTTGCTGTGCAACATACAGGATCTTCTTGTGTTATTTGGTCATTTTGCTCTCTTTTTAACTTGACTTTTGTTACGATACTTACATTTCCCATACAGTGCTAACAACTTGTGTCTAATCATAGAATTTGAACTTCAGGAACATGACCAAGACATCAACTGACTTTGATGATTTGTGGGAAATGTGATTTTTTTTTTCATCAGTTTAAGAGCTTCTGGGATGTATCTTTCCTCTCATGGCTCAGCCTTTTGCTCCTCTGCCTTTGCTTGCTTCTTTTCCTCAACTATTTCACATTCTTTGTCTTTGTCCATCCCAACTGCTCCACCTTCCTTCCCCAGGGTCTGGTATGCCCCCTCTTTCATTCCCTCTTTCTTCAGTGCTTCATACCCTCCCTCTGATCCAACTGCCTCCTCCATCCCCAGGGTGTGGTACACCCCTTCTTTCATTCCCGCTTTCTTCAGTGCTTCATACCCTCCCTCTCCTCTAACTGCCCCCTCCATCCTCACAGTGTGGTACTCCCCTTCTTTCATTCCCTCTTTCTTCAGTGCTTCATACCCTCCCTCTGCTCCAACTGCCCCCTCCATCCCCAGGGTGTGGTACACCCCTTCTTTCATTCCTTCTTTCTTCAGTGCTTCATACCCTCCGTCTCCTCTAACTGCCCCCTCCATCCCCACAGAGTGGTACACCCCTTCTTTCATTTCCTCTTTCTTCAGTGCTTCGTAATCACCCTCTTTCTTCTCTTTGCTTGGTGCTGTTGTTTGAATGGTGTCGTACTCGCCCTCCATTTTTCCCCCACCTTTGTCGCGATACTTCAGCTCCACATCCTCGTAAATTGGTGCTAAAAAAAAAGAACGCTGTGCCATGATGCCTTCAATGTGCTTACAAAAAGTGGAAAACAAGTAGTAGTCACTCACCTGTGGTATTTCTCTTCTTATACAATATATAAGCCCCAACTGCACAACCTAGAATCAGCAGCACGATGACCACAGCTAATAGAATGGATTTGATCGGAGGTTCATCTGAAACTGAAACATCACGTAAGTTACTATGACTGTATGAAATCCCTGTGATTGACAACCTTTGATAGAATTCCCATTTAGCAGCAGAACGTCAGTATAAAAGAGGTCTGGCCGTCAGCACTTTGATGTATGAAACTGAAGTCTTATTGGTTAAACGTATCTTAAGGGGGACTCCAGCAATTTAGTATTCCATAAAGGTCACAAGAGTGGCATTAAAAAAGATTGGTCAAAATGTATGCAGTAGACACTTTATCCTGACTTTTAGTCCCCAGTATGGGTGATCCAACAACACTAGAACTCCCAACTTCCCATAATGCAATGTCACTAGTTAGACCCAGCCTGCCTGTTAAATGCCAAACTCCAAATTCACTTGTTTGTAAGAAATTGTGACTCAAACAGCGAGTCCAGGTTTTTGTTAAGAATTTAAAGTCTCCAAGCCGAAGGTGAGATAATCCTGACAACATCATGAGGGTTATTTTTGCAGACTTTGAAAGCTCCCTCCCAGAGGTACAACTGTTCTCACAGGCTGAGTTGTACTCATGACGAATTAACTAATCTTAATGTGCATTAATACGTCAAGGTAAACAATGTCAAAGTCCATTAGAAAGAAAAAAATTTGGAACTCACAATCGTAGCTGTCGCTGATGAGAGACTTCATGTTTTTCCACACAGCTTGACATGCATATGTACCACTCGCTGTTGGCCTTATCCATTCTTCTTTGAAATCCATACGTGTCCATGACTTACCACCATCCTTCTTATGGTACCAACGATAGGAGGAATCACTGAGACAAAGTGGACACGAACACGACAAGCCACTGTCTTCGGAGAGGACCGCCTTCTTAGGGGGTGCTGAAAAATGAGGAGACAGAGTTTAAAAGATGTCTACTAGTGAAAAGAATGTATGTGTAAAGCATACAGTATCAAATAAAAGAGGGAAACTTCATTCAGTACACCAGCAGTCATTGCAGTCAAAGAGTGTTTGTTGGATATGCATACCTTGGACAAATATCTCTTGATTATCAGAGATCATTTGCTGTGTTGGCCCATTATTTTGTGAATTAATGTTTCTGTAAGTGGCATTACACTTATATCTTCCTTTTGCAGATTCTGTCACGTTACTGATTTCGTGGGTAGGACTGTTGCTGCTCACAATGCTTGCATCGTTTTCGTAGAAAACAGTGTGGTGAATTTTAAATGGGCCATCGACATAGCACCTCACTGTCAGACTCTCCCCAAATACAGCAGACACAGGATCCATTTCCAGCATTACGATTTTGTCTGAAGAAGAAGATGGAGATTGGATTAGTTTACCCCAATAATTTAAATGACTGAAAATAAAATAAAAACTCTTGAGGGTTATATACAGTGTAAAACTTGTTTTTCCCATTGGTTAATTCTAATCATGCAATTCAGTGTTTCACGTAAAAATAAAAAACTATATAACCAATATTTTACACTAACAACGTATGGAAGGACAATTTAAAATTAATTTTACATTGTGAGGTCTCTTGTAGTGATGAAGCTACAAAGAATTACCATCTCTTCAGCATTTAGCCAAGAGCCAGATAGTTCCCTCCGGAGTTGATAAAGACAATAAACAGAGCTAAAAGAGACTGAATGTTGGACTTACATTTGCCAGGTGGCCAAATATGACTCCACGTGAATACTAATGTTGCTCCATAACATAAATGTGCAACTGCTGGTTGACAAGTTTGCCATATCAACATAAAAGGTGAAACGTCAATGATGTGTTTTGAAAGTTGTTTTCGATGCACCCAAGTGGCCAGAAACGTTATTGCAGTTTTAGATAATGGTATACAAAAAACTGCTGGCATAAAAGTGATAATATGACCGCCTGCCATTATTTTCAGTGTTGTGGCAAAGTGGCTGCCTTGGGCTGCTATTACTGCTATGTGGCTTAGACTTCATTTTTAATGTGACTCACTGGCTGCATGTCTTTAGCTGTCAAACAGAAATTTAACATGAAAGCAAATGGAAGATAAATTAACTGTATGATAGAATATAAGACACTCAAGTGCATGGAATGAATAGGTAAGATTAAAATGCTTCACAAGCATACTTTGAAATAGTATGTAATGCTGTATATCTTTAGCCACAGACAGTTACATGACATCATCACAGTATAACAGAGCAATAAAATAACAGTAGGCCTACCTGTGGACCTGAGCATGATTTGGTTACTTCTGCGTTCTGTAGTATTATCACCACACCATAAAATGGCCTCGGGGACAACCAGTTTGGGGCTTTGAAAGACATGACTCGAACTGCCGTTCTTCAAGTTCTTAAATGTAATAGTCGTCGTCGTCTTTCCCTTATAGTTCCAGCATTTCCAACCCAACAGACCATCCTCATTGTCAAGCTTCAAGACAACAGCATCTTTAGTACGTATCACTGGCAGACCTGTCACGATGGTGAGTGAGGCACTGGGAACGTAGTCTGAATGGTAAATAAACAAATTATACCATTATTTGTGTGGATAGTGTATCTTCCTTTAAATCTGTGGGAGTTTGAAATCCAATAGTTGTGTTCTAGTGGTATATTTACCCAGGACATCGATGGTTTTACCATCACTTTTTTGCCCACCATGCTCACATTGGTAAGAGCCTGAGTTATTAGGGCCAGCAACTGCTATCCTCCAGGTGTTGCTCGTCTGCGTTTGTTTGTTGTTGAAGTACCATTTCACTGTTATCCCACTTGCGCTGTTGCCGCAGCTCAAATAAAATATGTCCCCAGTGAAGATCTGCTTTAATGCGGGTGACATAGTAACTAAGGAGGCAGGAGACAAAGGAAAAGAATACATACAGTAAAGTATTTGTGTAGGCATCCTGACACCCAGCACAGTTGATGTCAATACAAGAAATGACAAAGGGCTGATGTAAATGGTTGTTGCTGCCTCCTATTGACATTTCACCCCCGTGAGAAGTAATAGAGGCAAGATGGGGGGCTGACAGCCTTTACACACGTTACCTGTTGGTTTTTCACATCTTGCCAGGAGCACGAACACTGTAAAAAAATTCATAAAATGTTAATGTAAACAAATTCTTTCATGACTAATAATACACAGTTTACATTCGTTTCTGCCGTTAAGAGAAGGGCATTTCAGACACCGAGTCAAAATTCAAACGAGTGATTCGCAAAATCCACTTCTTTTTTTTGTTTTGGTCAACATCTTCAGATATGTTACTTTTCAGTAAATTCACAGTATAATTAAATTACATTACTGTCATTTGATGCTTTTGTCGAAAGCACCTTAATAAGTGGTGTGACCCGTGATGATTAACTAGTACAAAATTATTCTGCAGCTTCTAACTTTTGGCTCAGTTATATAATAATAAAGGATATTGAGAATATACATAATATTATGTTTCTTTCCTCATAAAAAGGAATGAAACTAAATATTATATCTTGTGTGTGTGCAAATGAATATTTACAACATTTACAAAAATGCAGAAAACATTTTGAATTGTGTAATTTCAGCTCTGCCTGTTTAAACAAAATGTATGCAAAGACTAGTTCAACATCATTAAATTTAAAAAAGGTCAATTTAGATATTATTTAACATTTCCGTTATACTGATGTAATGCATGATTATGTTTTCAAATTATTAATCCTAAAAGTAACTTTTTTTAAATTAACCCGAACATGATGAGTTAACTGACAGGATTGTGCAATTCCCCGGGGAATTCATGTCAATGTCAATACAGTATCCTCAGTATAATACACTATATAGCCGATGTATGTGCATCTGTGTAAGTGTGTACACAATCAACTTTGAATGGTTCAGCTATATATATATTTATTTTGCAATATGTGCTGTAGTTTCTAGTTCATTCAAATAAAAAAAATCTCTTCCAGCTTATGTTACTGGCACAATCAAACAGCCTCATGGAAACATTCAGCTTAATGCACAAACATTTTGGTTTGGGATGATGTTAGGCCAAAAATACAAATACATTGCATTTAAAATTCTGAATGTCAAACATGACAAAATAACTTTTTCAGATGTGTATTTCTACTATTTAATTTAAACTATAATATGTGTTCATTTTTTTTTTAAATCCTCTCTAGGGATGATGAAAATGGGCTTTTCGGCAAACACCCCGTTTCTCTCTCACACGATCCTTTTTTGAGTGCTTGCCTTGAGGGTTCAGTGCCTTACTAAAGGACACCTCAGTGACTTTTATTTAGGAACGAGATTATACATTACATACATACACAAATCATGTGTGTAAAAACACTAGTAAACCTCAATGAAAACATAAAATAAAATGAAAAGTATGACATAACCGTAACAATACTAACATGAAAACCTTCAAACCCCTAACCACCTTTAGCTCCAGAAATCCTGGTTCATGTTTCATCGGATCCTTCTTACCTGCCAGGAGCAGCAGCTTTTTTCCTCCTGTCATCGCCCGGCCAGAGTAACACAGAAAAGAGAAACAACACCAATCACTTTGGTGCTGAGAAGTGACTGGACACTGACTGGCTGTTTTGAGTAATCATTCGTGTTAAGGGAAGTTAGAATTGGGGGGGGCTAAGCACAGAAGTGTTGCAAGAGGAAAACATTAATATAGATTTTCTTAAGTAGCCTATTGGTAGGGTTGCCACTAGTTAAAGCAACTAGAGACCTTTCCATAGGAGATACTGTATGCAGAGACCAAAGTATACAAGATAATTATTTAAAAAAAAAGACAAAGACGACAGAGTGAATTCAAAGTAAATACAAAAAAGAAACTGGAAGTAGAGCTTTGAGACTAATAACTTCTTTACGGGCCTCCTGTAATCCTTTACAGAGGGGAGATGATACATTCTTTTTAACAATTATGAATCAAAATACATAAAAATGCACTAAAGGTGGAGGTGTGACAATCTCCAACAGAAACAGAAACAGAAAAGAAAACAGAAAAGCAGTGAAAAAGAGCTTTACTTAACAGAAACATGTTACTACTAAAGTCTAACCAATGGCCAAATGAAAGGTCTATACTAAGAGAGCTCAAGTTAAACAGACTGATGACAAAGAAGAGACTAAAATTAGACTCAAAGCAAGCCTACTTTTGCACAGGAAGGAACCATCCAACTGACTCAGTATAACAGGGCTGGTATGGAAGCTCTAGGCCTCGCATGAAAGGCACAGAAGAAGACCGAAGCAAGAAAAGCACTTACTTGCTGCATCCCAGTGTAGGGCCTGAATCCTTTATAATAATAATAATAATAATAATAATAATAATAATAATAATAATAATAAATAAATAATTTGGATGATGAAGCAATCATACAAAATAAAAACTGAAACTCAGAATCATTTTTCAAGAGCCGGTCTAGTCTCAAGGAGATCAAACTAGTGGTGTGTTCAGGCGCTATCTACCAGAATAATGGCAAATATAAAACTTTGATTTTAATCAATTTACAAAAGCCTTTTCTGGTGTTTTTTCGTGAGACCAACAGTTCTACTAATCATAAATAAGTATAATAATCAAACCTGATCCAACCCCTGGATTTTATTTGGTTTCTGAGTAAAACACTTCTGAGAAATGAAGGAGAACTGTCATGTCTGTTTCTCAGGTCAAAAGGCCCTGACATAAACTGAAAGCAGAAACTAGATGAGCTGTTTAACGATGTGTTGGTGGCCGCTGACACCACAAACAGACCGGGAGGCTCTGAAGCTAAAAGAGGAGAAAATATAGTTTGTTTTAAAATGACATGACATCAATCAACATCACCATTCATGAATACACAGATGTGTAATATTATGACGCTTTCTCTTCTACAGGCACTACAAAATAATGAATATATAACACTCAAAGCTAAATAGAGTATCATCTTTAGGAGAGGATTCACCGATAGGGTCATGATCTGTGTGGGTGTGATAGTTTATGTCCCGTTTTATGTGGGCACTCTGGTCTTGTCTTAGCTTTGGTTCTGGTGTCTGTGTCAACTGTTTCTGGTTGCTCATTAGTGTCCTGTCTAAGCTCTCCCTGTGTGTCCCTCATTGGGGATTAGTGTCACCTGCTCCCAGTGTTCACCTGTCTTGTGTTCTCTCGTCAGTGTCCTGTCAACTTATACCAGTTCTGTTGCTTTGTCTGTTGTTGGTTCATTGTCATTGTGTGACTCGTACGTGTCGGAGTGTCTGTCGTTGTCCTGTGTTCTCCGTGGTCACCCCACCCGGACTCTCGGTGTTGAATTTTGAATTTTGATTTTGCTTTTTTTGGCGCGTCCGCCTTACCATCTGTAAGTGCCTTTTTGTTATCCTTGAGTAAAACCCCATTCTCCCACAACGCTGTTTGCATTTGGGTCCGTCCTCCACCGCCTACACCCCCTGAACCTGAAAGAGTGATAAATTGCACTTGTAATCTGTTATGCACAAGTCATGTGAGGACACTGTGGTTTTTAGGTGTTAAAATAAATACTGCTGACTTCTGAAATGATAAAGACTGAAGAACAAACCAGACATAAAACTGAATTCAGCAGCTTCTGCTTTTCTTCAATGGCATGTGAAAGGAGTTTTTTTAAATAGATTAAATTAGAACTTATGGTTTCCTCTCCTGCAACTAAAAAATACTGCACACAAGCAAAGTGACTGTAAAAGCACCAGAGGATATCTGATGTGCTGAAAAAGGCACAAAGAGATACTTGACATGACAAAACAAAATGCATCTGCGTCTGTCTCTGTGACTTGTTTCTCAGAATCCGAGAGAAGCACACACCACAGTACGTGTGTAGAAACACTCATCTTGGGAAATGACTTTCTATGAACAATTTAAAAAAAAAAAAAGGTAACTAGAAAACAGTGAATGCTGACACATATTTCTCAACAGCCTAAGAATTGTTTTATTGCTCACTAATTTAAAGACTGTCTGTTTCAGTTACTTGCATTGGCCACCAGAGTCCAGCACTGCATTGGTTTTCCTTGAGAAATTAATGCATGAATGAGGCCTTACAGCAGGCTTGAGGCCATATTTCACTGTCTATACTGTAAGCAGATTTTAAGTGTACACAGGGCTGTGAATTTGCAAAGCAGTCTTTGTCAGAGTGCAGCAGTCACAAGTAGTTGATTGCAAAATGTGATCAATTTGGTTGACTGTTCTAAGTTTCTTAAAGTACTCGCACTGAAAATGTGCAGACATCATTTTATGTTTCAAGCCAATGATTTAAAGCAACACTTATTCTGTGGTTCACAGCTTTGTTTTCATAAATCGATAAATTCTCTTGCATTCTGCCCTCTAACTCCTGTCTCTTCTTCTGTTTTTGTTTTCCTTTTCAGTCTGACTTCACCCAAAGCAACATAACTGCACTCACTAAGATGCACAGAAGAAAACAAAATAAAAACCTAGCCAGCAAATTCATATTACTGTATGCTCCATCTGCCCTCGACCCACTTTTTTCTCCTTGCCTTTGGCATGAGAGGCATTAACACAGAAAGCAGGAGGAAAGCTAGTTTCTCACAATAAGGGCATTGGGCAGCAAAGGCAGTGGAAGCACCAAGGTAGGCTGAAAGTGCGGTGAATATACACTGTGGAGTGGCGCACCATTAAAGGAGAGCACCCACTAGAGCCCTTGTCAAGGGTTGCGATGCAGGTGTCATGTCGCCCTTAACAGGCTGGATTTGGCATTTTATCTACATCTCAACCTTAACAGTGTACTATTGTGTGCATTAATGTATTTCAACCACACTCGCCTTCCTCTGTCCTCCAGCCTTCTCTTTGATGGGCTCTAAAAGCAAGCACAAGAACAGTTTTTCACTCAAACACTCCAACTGAAACAGGACTATTATAAAAACTTATTTGGTCCAACATTAACGTACTGAATATATAATTTCCTAAGTAAGTTGTTGCTTGCTTCCGTTTTAACTTTCAATTTTTAGGTTAAGATTTAATTTTTCAAATTGACGACATTGCAGGTGTCATACCTAGTTTACCATGCAACATGTGCCTTGTAGAGATTCCAAACCTTTATCTGGTGGGATTTTTCTGCTTTTGAGGCAATCTAACACAACTTTACACAGCCTTCCTTAACTGTGACTTCAGTAAATGAAAAGACACAAACAGAATGAAAATATATAATTTACTTAAATTGAAACATCAGGTTCTTTGTAAACATATGGTAGATATATGTATTCTCACAGTCTTAGTTCGGATTTGGGATTGTTGTGGAATTATAATGTTTCTTTGGTGCCATGGTTCATGTCAAACCCTGCTCGCTCTCTCTCTAGCCAATAAAGGGGAAAATGCCTAAAACCAAATCAAAACACTACCATCAGTCCATCCAGTGTGTTTAAGGATCACTGCCACAAAGCATTATCTCTCCAATATTTAGTCCACCTCGTCCCACACACTTTGACGTCGGAACTGGGGGGCTTGAATTGAACAATTTCTGTAACATATCGAAAACCGACAATCTGACATTCACACCCAGTTCATGCATTGATTGGCGAGGTGAGATAATAGGTAGGTGTGAAACATCCCACTCAAGCTAGAAAACCATTGGTCTTTAGCTTTTAGTACAAGGAAGTAATGAAAGGCCTGCCCATATGTTTCTGTGAATAAACTTTAAGATCACACAGAGGTCTGATCCTGTCTTCTAAATACACTGCACTGGGAATTGGGTCAGAAGTCCCCACAGCAAGTATCTCAAAACCTCACCAGATAAAACCAAAAATGTCTGTATAGCAAGATACCTCAAGGAGTAACTGCGAAAATCGTGTTTGTTCTGTGTGTGTGTGTGTGTGTGTGTGTGTGTGTGTGAGGAAAAGTGCATCATTGGTCCAGGTTTGTTCAAAGTCAGACCAGTGGTCAGTGACATTCTTGACAGATTCATGAACAATGCACCAACTACTTCCTAACATGCAGCTGCTATATCAGTCATGTTTTATTTCTACTTGCCTCAAAGGTAAAGACATTTTTTTGAATGGAATAAAGTCCAGAGTTTTTCTTTATTTTTATGATGACCTCTCAGTATGAAAGACAAAAGGGGGAACAGCGAGGTGGCCTGAATCCATCTACCATACGCATGAGATGGGGGACAGATAAACGCGAGGGAATAATATCGTGGGATGAATGTGAGTGCCTTTGATTGATAGAGTGACTGAAATAATCTGCGAGAGAGGGGTAGTGAGAGGGAGAGGGGGAGGAGAGGTTGGAATGTGGTGGAACAATGAGAGGCAAAAAGCCAGAGAGTGAGAGAGAGTAAAGCAGAATATTGGGGATAATTGAATAGAAGAGCAATTTGGTGCAAGAAAGCAGAAAAAGCAACTGACAGATGGAGGGTGAAGAGTCCGTGCACAGTGGACATACAAAGAGAGGAAGGAGAACGAAGGAGAGGGATCAGTCGAGCAGCTGAAGTGAGAGAGAGGGAGAGAGAGAGAGTATGCCACGCTGGAGAGAGAGTGCGTGAATGTGTGTAAGAGAAGGAGGGAGAGAGAGACAGCTATACTGGGGTATAGTAGGTAAATGTGTGTGTGTGTGTATGTGTGTGTGAATGAAAAAAAGAGAGACTGCACAATACAGTGGCTGGGGCTGGCTCACACCGATGCACATTTCAAGACTAGAAGGCATGAAAATGTGATTTTTGAAAGAGAAAGCGCAAATGACTTTTTTATTTTTATTTTTTTCAACTGGATCTTTCTCTCATTCTCTAATCCCGGTCCCGTTTTTTTACTCTCTTTGTGGTTTATCAAGGAGGTCACTGTGGATAAAAACGAGGCGCAACACAGCCAGAACTGCAGACTAAAAGGTATTTACTTTTTTGTGTTCATTTATACTCAGATTTTTGGTTGGAATTAACCCGACTAAGAATAACTGCTGTGTGTGTGTCGCACAATCAAAAGTAATGTGAAGTGTGTTCGTATTGCAGAAAAGCAGAAACAAATGATGGAATGATGAAGATAGAAATCCTTGTATTTGTGTGAACTATGAACTGAATATAAAAGACATACTATAAGAATTATTGGGCAATTTTCTTTAGCAGCAAGATGTGTGAGGATGAAAGTCACAGCGCTTTACAAACAGAAGTGGATGCTGTGGAAGAGAGTGGGGGGTACACGTCCTCTGAGGTCTGATTCCCATGATTTCTGTAGGTGTGGAGGAAGAGAAAAGTGGGACAGAGAAAGAGAGTGCAAAGAAAACTCTTTAGCAATTGCACATATCATCCCAGAACAGCTTTAACACTGATTAGTGAGAGTGGGCTGCTCCGCTGTTGTGCATAAGCTTTATTAGCTATGTTATGCAGCTTAAGGTAGCTGTAATGAAGGTTACATATATTTGTTTGCTTGTAGTTAATGTGAATCATGCAAGTTAAATTATAAAAAGACACATTAAGGTGGATTGCTCCCAGACATTTTCTGCTGCACACAGTGGGCAGTGATGGTGGAAAAGTTAATCTCTCTAAATGAGGCTTTCATTCCGAATCCAACTTTATGGCTGTAATTGAATCCCTTGTTATTAGTTAAGAGCTGGCTCATGTACATTACTCCACGTGTATTATAAATCATAATTGTACACTGCAGTATCTCACAACCGCTCCCCCACAGCTAAAAAGTAGGTTATGACCAGTTGCATTACAGTCATAAATACATTGAAGAAATGGAAGAATAATTGATGTAGGTAACATGAGCTTGAAATCAGTCTGGGGAGTAGAATAATGTTACAGTTGTGCTTTTGTAAAGCCTACAATTATATAATACCTATTTTAATACCATCCAGACACTTACAGTATTGTATTGCATTTTACAGAATCAAACGAGAGCTCATCAACACCCACATTTCACACATTACTTCAGCTGCAACTTGTCAAAGTCATTACCTGGTTGTGTTTTTTATGTTGTCAGTTGGTGGAAAGGTGGAAACCTTTTTAGGACCCCAGAGAACTGATTCACACACGTGCAGAGACACACACACACACCTAAACATTGTGGTGTGTTCCAGCTCTGTGCACTTACATCCTATAGGTACAATATAATTGACTTTGCACAGCCTCCTAAGACCTGCCAAACAAACAATGCTGGCTTTAAAAGCATATTTTTAAGTGCACCTAAGGGAATTCATCTGGATAAGGAAGAATGGAAACTAGGCAATTTAGAGCAGAGTGTGCACACCAAGATTAATGGCTTCCTCACAAACGCAGAGCAAATGATCATAATGGAACAAAGAAAGCCGGGTGACGTTATCAATTGAGAGTGATTATAAGTAACGTGTGGGTAATGCCAAAAAAGAATGTGATTATGGAACAACTGGGTAGAAGATGAAACCCATGGAAATACTGAATTGGCCAGAAAACTTGATATGTCAGTGGAGATGTGTGTCTCTCTGATTCAGAACATTTCCACCACCACTGCCTACTTATTTCCACTCCACCCTGTCTCATGCTGTTCTTTCCTTCCCTGTCCTCCTCTGTCCTCTCCGATCTCTCGAGGAAGAGCAGGAGTCGATAAATAGGCTGGTCAGTGCAGCAGATGTGACAATGCTATACGGTCCAGTAATTCTCCAGGGTTTTGTAAGGAGCGAGTGTAGGAGAGAAGACAGGCATGCTTGAGAGAATATTTCTAGTGACAGCTCAATGCTGTGGAGGAAAACAGCTAGGCACTATGAGATGCAAGCTACTACTGCATCAATGAAGCAGAAATGAAAAACCCACAGCAAAATGTTCCTTAAATCAGACTCCTGGGAGTATTAAACTGGGTTACATCTGTATGGAGCTATAAAAAACAAAATTTAAGCAAAATCCACACATGTGCCCATTCAAATGCACACATATTCATTAGCTTTTAATTCAAAGACAAACACTACAAAATCTGGGCAAAGAAATGCCACAGACCATCTCCTGTCTGACACTTAAAGTGACATGATTAAATAACCTTGAGGAGTAATTTCATGTTTAAATATAAATGATCTCCAAATATAAATGATGTCCTAATATGGTTTTTAATGAACGGCTAATTGTTATTTGTGGAGCTGACAGACTCTCATTGTTGTGCTCATTAAGAGAGAACGCAAGAGAAAAACTGGTTTCCCCTGACTCCGCAGGCTTTTCATTATTACATACAGGGAGATTTTCCCCGGGGGGCAGATCTGGAGGATTGCCGTAAGCTGTGAAAAGAGAAGCCAGCAAACTGCAACACTTCCACCATTATGAAGAACTCAAATAGCTCCAGCTTTACAATTTCTGAATGCAACTTCAAGTTAATGACTGAAACATACAGTCACACTCTTCTCGCACAGATGGCTCAGAAAGCAACAACTGGCTTTTAGATTATATTATTACTGGTATGTACTTGGCACCTTTTGAAGCAGTAGCTCTAAAGTAAGAAAATCTAACATATGACATGAAAACAGGAGTAATATATCACATGATGACAGAGCTATAGCACAAACAAGGGGCTCATACCCCTTTAGGTATAGCATACTGGTCTCCCCTCATTAACCTCACTACTTGCTGAGCAACCTGTTTCAAGACAGCAGTGTCAGATGGTCCCTTTAGCCAGCAATTTCTGGCTCAGTTTAGGATCGTAACAAGGTAGTGCTGATCTGATTAGAGTCTAGAGCAGGTGTAAAGAACACAAAATGTCTTGGATAGAAAGTGCACATTTAATACCTTTTTATTGCTTGTTCCGTGTAACATCCAACCTTGGTTTCTATAGAGGCGCTCCCCCTAAACAAGTGATGGTCTCATCTGATACCAAATATTACATGTATGTGTGGGTTTCTCCACACATTCTCTTGCCCTCTTGGTTCAAGGCTATAAATGTTACTGGTTTAGGATAAAGGTTTATTTAAAAAATCCTTTATTTGGAGTATTAACAGTGTAATAAAAGTCTAAAGCATGAATGAAGAATGAAGGGTCTTCTTGTCTATAGAACCAATTACACCCTGTTACATGGTAGGTGAATGAACTGTAATGATGCCTGACAGGCATTGACATGGTCCTCACTTTGTCAGCCATGACTAACAGCATTTATTAGTATCTTGACTTTTGTCTCTCAGTGTTACCTTTATATCACTGGACGTGCAAGGTAAGTGAAACTGTCACTTGTGGACAGTCTATTTGTGGCTGTTAAACTGCCATGAAATCCACCCTAAAGCCTTAAACCTGCGCTCATCTCTGCGTGTCTGACTAGTTTTGTCTGTGGCCTGCTTTCATTGTATTTGAGCCCTGAGGTCTTCAGTCGGGAGACAAGTAGGAAAAGTAAAAGACTTAAGGTTACTTGATACCAGGAATACTGTAGATGGTTTGTTTCATTAGACATGTTTTGACCCTGCGTCTGTGCTTCTTTCCAGAACAGAAGGCAACCTGCTGCACAGTTGCCTTTGAAGTCTCTGTTTTCATGACATTTTAATGCACTTCCTGTCATATCATGTGTAGTGAGTGAAAGGGACGTTTGTGTTACATGACATTAATTAGAAATGGTAGCAACTTATTATGTATATCAGAAGTTATTAGATACTGGTAGTTGCACACCCACACAAACTAGTGTTATACACTAAAGTTTGGTTTCACTGCGGCTACAGAAGAGCACATGAACCTGGGATCTGGTGTCATTTAATTAAGTGCCGAAGGGAACACTTTATTACTACACAAAGAATAACAAGAACATTGTGTCTAATATATTGGCCCACACTGATTAGCTCATTAACCTGCAATAATAACCTCCAGTAACACGTGTAGGGACCACAGTAACTCCACGTATGAATTTGTTCATTGTGGAATGTTCATGGGACTTATATTTTGAAATTCAGGTTGTTACGCTTACAGTTGTCCCTCTCCTCCAATCCCTTCCTGTAACTATAACCTGATGTCTCCTGGATGACACCACTGACTGCGCTAGCAGCTATGACGCAAAGTCTGCCTGCTAAGTCAACTTTTAAGAAGCAAGTTAACGTCGAGCTGCTAACTTAGCAAAGAGAACAAAGGAAATGTGAAGTGTAATCACTCCACTTCATCTTTTTGATACCAATTATTGTGTTACACTATATCATTTTGGTGCCTCTTTGAGGTTATTAATTATTGTTACATAATGCTGGTATTAATAAAACCATACAACCACTACACACCTGAAATATTAAGTTGTTCCAAGACATTCTAATATTATATGTGTATGTGTGTATATATACATATATAATATATGCAGATGAAATCATGTTTGCAAGGTTTAAAATATTATTTTGTGCAATCTTGGAGTCAGTATCCCACACAGGGGGTTCTTTGAGGACGGTGCCGCAGGACATTCATAAAACAGAAATATTTGATATATTTTAACTAAACTTGGAATATATTTATTTTATATAACACCCATTTAGAGCTTGTAGATATAACACAAAACGATGAAGGTCGTGAAAATTTGGTGACCTGAAAAGGGGGTAATTGGCCAGGAAAAAGTAAAACCCTGATTTAGATTTCTGTTGTGTAGTTGGACAAAAAAGCTTTAGCTTCTGTATCAAACAATGTTTATGGAAAGGGGGAAGTCTCAGAAATAGCACTGGGGATGTTCACTCCTAAATCTGTGCTGCATTGAGGTCTCCCAGCCGATCCAGCCAAGTTTAGCCCAAGTGAGGCCCTCAGCGCATGCTCCACCTGACCCAATTATATCCAGTCTGAAGGGAAAGATAGCCCACTTTGATCTACAAGAGACCGCCAGCCAAACTCGGGCTGACTGGTCTGGCACTTAATGTTGCTTTTTGCTAGACATTTTTCCAGGACAGCTGTGTTTGAGTGCTGCTTAAAGAATTAAACTGTGGAATGTGTGTGTGCGATCACACGGCATGTTTGTGTGTATGGGCTTGGGCTTGGAACATCAGGCGAGCGGTGTGTAACCTGTGAAGTAAGCTCTGGCCCCTTTTTCCTAAATGAAGATCGTCCTTGGTGAAGTGGCGATGGGGAGGATGGAGCTGGAATGGAGATCAAAGGAGCAGGATGTTTATTGTGAAATGGAGAGCTGGGAGTAATTATTTTAATCATCCACTTAATTACTGATTAGCAGGGTTATCATTTTTTGTTTGATTAGCGTCAGATATGTGATTGACTACAAGGTGTCTGTGTTGGAGAGGAGAATTTCTCCTCCCCGCTGAGGGAAAAGCCAGAATCTTTGGGTGCATAGAGGATGGATCTGTTGCTGGTGTTGTTATCTGCCTGTAAAATTGTGATTGTCACTTAAGCATTTCATCTGATTTTATCATGCTCAGATTTAATTACTGCTTGAAAATGCCAAGCCTCATCATCGCAAGAGGAAAGCATACAAATCAATCCAATTCCTAAATACATTTTTAATGCTTGTTTTTGTGTTTTAGGGAACGTAGACATTGAAAGTTAAAGGATTTGTACAATGCATTGTCCTTTTGAAGTTGACTTTAATGAGCTGATGTTGATATGATGGTGATACAGTAGGGTACTGACTTATCATACCCCAGCTTAGTCCTTCCTCCTTACATCAGAGCACCACCCCCAGACCTGATGGCTAGTGTTGCACCATACACATACAACTCATTAGGCAGTTTAGTGACTCATCCCATTCATCCTGTGTTGGAGTGGGCCTAGGTTGTTCTTGATGGTGCCTTGTCACTGGTGGTGTGAAAGAGGCTGAGGGGTGGAGACCCAGTGAAAGAGAGGGATATAGAGGACAAAACTTGGCCGCTCCACTTTTGCAGGACGTAAAAGTGGGACAATCTGTTCCTTGGATGATCTCCAATTCTAGTTTCTGGGGACCAATACACTGAAAATATATCCATACACATGCTCTGTCCTACATAGGGAGAGACTGAGAGAAGGCTAGAGAAAGAGATTGACAGAGTTGAAGTGAATGTCCATTAGGTCTTTGCACTATTTTGTGCTGGAACTGTGCTTATGAATAGTCATGAGACTGGCCAAAAGAAAGGGAGAATCCCCTGCAGCACACATGCGACACTCTACAGAGCACATAGATAATGTCTGTAGGATGTAAGATAATTCATATATTAATTTAAAATTCAGTGAAATAGGGATGATGCATTAAAATCAATCTAGCAGATCCAACATTATTTTGCATTGTGCATAATTTGCATTGCAGTAAGCTTGAGTTTGACTTAATAGCCAAAACATGCATAATGTTTTGTTTATAAGGAGCCCCAAGGACTAAAGCAACCAAATGAGCTACAAAGTCATTATTTCAACTTTGCTATGCTTTGCAAAAAAGCAACATGTACAGAAAAGCTCTCAGAAAAGGCAAAGACGGATAGAGGCAAGAGGTAACAGTGACCTCTCTCTGCAAATCTCTCCATCCATCCATCTTTGCTTTCCAGGTGCTGGAGGAGGGGATCCGTCTTTGTCCTCGTTATCATGATTAATCAGTTCCTGATTTTTCATCTTACTTTCACTCCATTTCCTTACTGTTTGTGACTCCACGTTGGCCCAAATCTATCGAAATCCCGTGTTTGAATCTCCACATGGCTTCTGATCATCAGAAGTCAAGCTGCATCCCACGGGCAGGCCGACTTGCCAACTTCTGAAATCTTCAGATGTCCCTCTTTTCTACTCTTACATTGGATGACCGTTTACATTTTTATCCAAGTTTTGAGATAGGAGCTCATAAGATCAGGAAAAATGCATTTGAATTATGTTGTCTTATATTGATAAAATATTTTTATAGACAGCCAGCTTTTGTACTAAAAATAAACGTTTTTTGTGAATTACATAATATACTGTGTGTTTATAGGAGAGGTTCACATTTTTCTTAAAACAGTAGTCAAGTGCCCATATGAACATGTTTTTGTTCCTCCTCTTCATACTGGCCATAAAGAGATCCCTTCCTTCCAATATAAGTGATGGGGGACAAAGTTTCTTCCAATACCTTTGTGTGCCAATATCTTCTTAGTGCAAACCTCCCTCTTTGTGTGACTCCCTCCACTCAACAATAAAACCTATCTGAAAATTCTAAACTTGTAAATCCTTAACTACTGTAAAATCCTTTGCATCACACATTTACAGACTGTCTTTTGCAGATTGTAGCCATAGATCAAGGTTCCAGCCATATACATAAAACTGTTTCATACAATTGCAAACAGCTACGATAGGTATGAGCAAAACATTCGAGCCTTAAGCCTCGCACACCACAAGACAGTGGTTATGTTCTGTCTGTGATCTGTCTATGATGGTCTGCATTTTCTGCAGCCCATTGTAGTATCTTCACAATCGTAAAATCAGCCATCACAGCAAAATAAGGAAATGAAATGGGTTTTGACCTCAGAATATGAGAGAAAAGTACAAGACAGTAATTAAACATGCCAATAAGTCATACTGAAGAACAATGCAAGAGTGGCTGGAAAAAGAAAAGAAGAGATTCGGTGTAAATCAGTGAAAAATTAGTTTTCTTCCTCTGACAGAAGATGCAGAAAGACTGTTCTGTCAGGAGAGTGAAATTCATTTCTCTCTCCCACCACTGTTTTTTCAAGAGAAAGAGGAGTCAAGACTAGTTGGCGAGATGATGGCCAGCGCAGGGACAGGAGGGCGAAACAGCTGGCAAAAGTAAACTGAATAAGTCTGAGCTATTGTTGTGTCAGAGCGTAGGAGTTGAGTGACACGACAGGAAAGGCAGAGACGAAAACGAGTTGAGACATCCATGATGGCAGCGGAGAGAGTTTCAGGAGGTTCGACTGGAGTTGCCATAGTTAGTAAAATGAAATCAAATAGCAATCCCTTTAACACAAAACTCTATACCTCCTTTCATTCTGTTTTTATCTTTACTGTTGATTTTGGCTTAGGTCTCCGCTCGCACTCAGCCCTCTTCCAGCCACGGTTGTCCTCTCACCCCTCTTCCTTGTTTTTTCTCTCTCAATCTGATTACTCTGCTTTATGCAAACTACAACGCTCTCCCTCTTTCTCTTTTGTGTATTCCCCTTTTGCTTTCACATCCCAATTATTAGGTTCCTGTCTACTCTCAGCATGCCCTTCTAGTTCCTTATCGTGCCTAGTGCAGACTCAATGTTGTTCAATATTTGATGAGACTTTAAAAATCAACCTCCTCTATTCCCTTGTGTACTTCAATGGCGGTGTTAATCTCCAAAACAAGCAGCTAACACACCATTAATACGGCACTCTTTGTCAGATTTTAATTTGAGAGGATTTGTGGCCTAAATGTGATACATACATTTTGAACATGTAAATCATACTTACAGCAATTGCCACTGGTGGGTCCAATATAATACTGGTTAAATGTGTGCTAAATGTGTATTTCAGGATATTGGTAATTGAACAGCTGAGCTCTCTTATGGCTATTGATAGGCACTGAGACCCTTAAATTTACTGTCAGCAGTAGAAAGCCTTAATGAAAAAATGTTTTATACATCCTGGCCAGCCACACACTTTCTGTAAAACACTTGTCTATTCATTTGTCAGATCACTTTCCCCTAATGTATTCTAAGTGGGTAGATAGCACCACGACCCGTCCCCGGATAAGTGGCACAAAAACGATGGGTGGATGGTTAGATCCTTTTTTCTCAAGGGTTTACATTTTTTTTTCTCAAACCGTCCTTCAGTTTTCTCCTCTTTCTGTCTTCCATTGTTAGCTTGCTATGACAGACATTGTGTTTGTATTGAAGTGGCCCACCCTGTCACTTTCAGAGAATCGTGGGGAATCAACCACTTCCCTCTGTGGTATCCCTCTTTTGCCCAGAAATGCTCACCTAGCAGTCTTCGTTTGGGCAAGACTTTATAACTTTATAAATATGGCATTTTACCATCAAATGGTTGTCTTGAAAGTTGCAGTTTATTGTATTCTCATATTTTATGAAACAACCAGAATAGTGCATAGCTGCAGGACATGGCCAGGTTTTGTAGCTATACCGACCAATTTCTAGGTCAATCTCTCTTTATCGCTTCATATTTTTACAAGGTTGAAAGACTGATCCCATTTCTCTAAACCCAGAGCCTAACTTGAGCCTAACCTCAACCCTGTGGTTCCCAGCCTGGGGGGACCCCAGACAAGGGGTCATAAGAATGAATGAGAGAACAAGAAAGCAGAAAAAACATATTTCTGAAACCCAAAGTTAAGCTTATTTTTTTAGACTTTTTTCTAAGCTTTTTTTGTGAATTGTGAAATTGTGAAGACATTGCAACCGATTGCTTCATTTTAAGGGGTCGTTAGCCAAAAAGATTGTCTTGACTCATAACCAAAGTCCTGAGCCCAATTCTGATGGCTAACCTTACCTAATCCTAGAGCTAACTCTAACTTCAACCAACCAGCCAACCTCCAACACCTTGTTTTTTTTCTCTTCATCTTCCTGTTATTCCAGGGACATTTGGTCCTCGCAAAGTAGTACGTAGGCATTTGAGCACATTAACACACGTTTTCAACAGTGCAACAATCAGAGGTGGAGCCTCCAGCATGCACATTTTGTTTTCAATCTGAACAAAGAACGCAGTCCTCTTGTTAGCGTATTTTGAATATGGGTATACTCTATGATCTCTTCATTAAATGTTTCTGTTGGACCTCTGGCTATTGGCTAGCTTCTTCATCTCTACATTATTATTTATGTCAATTACAGGCCACTGTAAGCTGTGCCAGACACCTGTCGATGTCCTTGGTCACCAATAGAGGTTGATAAGTCAAAGTCTTAGATCACTTAATGCCCCTTTAACCTCCATCAACACCATGTTTTCTACATATTTTATTAATACCTGACTGACTCTTTAAGTATCCGCATGTTGGTAATGTGTGATTGAATGAGTTTCAATTTGTGCCCTCAATTGAGTTGTCTCCATAGTCCCATGTGATATTTTATTGAGTTCCATCTGTCCATCTGAGCGTTCTGACACCCATCTATTTCAGAATTTCATATGATATTCAGAGCACCAAATTGTCAATGAGACAATGGGAGATTCCCTGCTTCATTCACCATCAATAAGGCGGCTGTTGGCAATGGTCCAGATCTGCATGATGGCGAAGCCCCTGTAGACAGACTTCACCACAGAAAAACCAGGACAGAACATATGGAGGCGCCAGTATGCCAAATCTGATACACAGTGAAGCAATGAAACAGTCTTAAAGCAAAAATCCACCCTAAAACACTTGTTTTACTGTTTGATAGTACTTTATTCTCCCTGTGCTGTAATGTAATGTCAGTTGAGCTTTGTAGCAGGAAATGTTTCATCTATCTAAACCATCAACAGTAATGATCAAGAGCGAATTCTTCTTGTAGACTGTGTGCAGACATTCATGAAGGAAGAAATCAATTGCACATAAAGCAGTTTTTCCACTCAAAGACTAGAGTTACTAGAATGTCATGTAGCCACAACACTTGTTGGATTTTAATTAAGGGGCATGACCTTCCTCTGCTGGAAAAACTCCAGCACTTTTGCAGCATACTGCACACTGAGTGAAAAGCTTACAAGTTGTGATAGGAGCAGACCATGGACATATGTAGCAGACAGGACTTGCAATTTCCTCAAAGCAATAAGTAAACCTAGAAGTAATAGAAGTAAACTGAAAACACTCTTCACTGATTGATTGACAGATACGATATGTAATTAAACCATTCTTACCAATTGCAACTGTTGGAAGGTAGTAAAAAATCACTGTAGAATGTGTGAAATACTGATAAATTCACCAGACTGTAGGCTTTCTACACAACAACAATCAAAGCAAAAGCTTTGTTTTTTTCTTGCAAATCCTCTGGCTTGCTTGTGCAAATAAGGCACATTTTATTTGGTTAGGAGTATACTTCTGGCCACATTGATCTTAATATTGCTATTATAGCTGCACAGAACTTTGCGCAACAAGCTCAGTCATGTCTCTGGAGGTTGCCACAAGGTATTGTGGGAAAAGAATCACATCACTGAACCATGTGGACAATGTCAAGGCAGGTGGACGGACAGTGAGTAAAGCACGAGGTCAACCACAATACAAACATTTTAAACATTAACACCTGGCTGCATCACAATGAACATCAAAGACTGCTGATGTATATAACATGTATAACAGTGTACAAGTATCTGAGGGTGGAATTTTCCTTTAAGGAGCTCACATTCTCTGTTAGCCCTGGGTTGTGCCTCATCCATTACCACTAAGTAGTGATGATCTTGACCTCATGTGAAGCTAAATTGCATATCCA
Organism: Gadopsis marmoratus; assembly: GCA_036023855.1. Taxonomy (NCBI): domain Eukaryota; kingdom Metazoa; phylum Chordata; class Actinopteri; order Centrarchiformes; family Percichthyidae; genus Gadopsis; species Gadopsis marmoratus. The sequence continues at coordinate 29,631 of JAVQJF010100596.1, read as the reverse complement.
ACTCACTCTCTTCTGCAAGGAACCTGTGATGCGAATTCACAGAGTTTATATATAGCCTGTCTTTCATCAGCCTGCTATTCCCCGATGCATTCCCAGTGGCTAAATGGAAAATGTGGACCAGCTCTGTGCTCATTCACACATGTGGACTTAGCATTGCCGATGGCAAGTTCTATTATTGCACGTGCCTTTTTACATACCTGAATTACACACAGTCTTATTTTGCTAAGTTCACTCTATCAATGCAATTTTAAGAGTTAAATGACCAAAGTTTACTCCCTTCTCTGCCTCTTTCCCACAGCATGTTTCTAAGGATGAAGCCAGTCTCATGGGATAGCCATGTTTTCTCTCCATGACAGCTATGTCACTCAGCCCTCTCTGCAGTGACCCCTGCACAGCAAAGGATGCTGGGAAATAACGAGCACTTTTATCCCGGTCAGGATGACAAAGATGGGGAGGATGAGGAGGAGGAAGAGGAGCAGGGAAGACAAAAAGGGGAAGGTGGACGTGACACGGAGAATGGAGGGTTAGAGGGTCTGGAGGAAAAGGAAATGACGGGAGGACGACAATCATGGGAAGGGAAAGGTGGCGAGGTAGTGAAGCCAGCAGCCATTGTGGTTGGTAGACAGAGAGCAGACCGACCAATGAGGCCAGGCAACCTGGGCAGCCGGGGTATCGCATACATGTCCAATCAAGCCCTGTTACATCATCAACCAGCCAATAAGCAACAGCATCATCTCATCGCAGCCTATCAGCAGCCTCATCACCCAGGCCTGAATGCTCTGCAGAAGAGACGAGCTCTCATGGAGCGCAGCATGACCACAGTGGCTCCGCTGGAGGACACTTACCTTACCATGATGGTGTTTCGCATTGGAATTCCCGACATCAAACAAACAGTAGGTGCATGTTCTCATCAAAAACACCATGGCCAAACATTATGCAGAGATTTCATGGAACAAATCCCAGATTCATCTTGACCTCTAATTTGAAACTGATTCAGAAAGGTTGAGGCAAGCAAAAAAATAAAGTAACACAGAAGTCCGTCCCTCTTATCTAAAATTTGTGAGAAAAAGTAAAGATTTAAAACAGTGAACTGTCAAGCTCAATCAAAATCAAACATTTAAAAGTCTAGTTATCTATGTAAAACATCTTCCTTGCAAACAGGGCACTGACTGGAGGTCTTTCCAAATGAGGAAGTAGTTCAAGCCAAGTCTCTCTGGTATTACTGCCTCAGAGAGAGGTAGCTTTAATCCGACATACAGAATAAAAAGAAATAGCTCAGGCTACTTTGTTACAATGTTAAGGCAGAAATGTATTTGACCTATGTAACCTTTACTAATTCTGATCTTTGTGCAAGTTCAGACTATACTAAACATGTTAAGATCATTTTTGTAATGGTGCAGGTTATCATTTGTGTTTCATTGGTATTAAATGAATACCTCAATAATTCTACATCAATACATATGCTGGTATATATAGATTTGTGACAACTTTTCAAAAATTGGCCAACAGAGATTTGGTATGAATAACAGGCTTCTGGTCCCAAGTGAGGCCCCTCAACAAGCATATCAGGCCAGCACATAGTTGCTGTGTTCATCGTCTGTTTTTGTACCCCAACTTCAACTCTGATCAAAGCTGAAAGGATTCAAAATGATTAGTCTTTTTAAACACAGCCCGTTTGCATTCCTAAACCATAACAGAAGTTTTGATGCAGTGTTGAATCTACATCTGTTTCAAAAGTTGTAGAGAAGAATCCATGGGTACCTGATGCATGCATTGTTTACATTAGCCAAATAGTGTGTACATCCCACAATCCCAAGGATGAGTCCCAAAAGGAAGTAGGAAAAAATAAAGAGCTTATGTTGAGCAACCTGCGAAGGCAGACATTCAGTCAACAACACCATGTACGTATCTGCCTTGGATCAGGTATGCTTATATTGAGTTTCCACAGCTGAAACTAGTATCAATTCACACTTACAGCAGCTCTCGGTTGTACGGTGACGGCAGGTGAGAATTGCCCAGCCAACACAGACCATATACACGTGAGAATGGGTGCCCCACTGTAACCCCTCCCGCATCTTCCCTTCTCCATTTACAACTCCCCGAACATGCTGATCGTTCTACATGTCAGCTAATCTGCCCTCAATATAACAGTAATTGCTAATTATCTAATAGGTTTTTAATGAGTTTGGGGAGAACTGGGGAAATGAGTGACGCTGGAAAGGGAGGAATATGTGGAGGCCATCTGTGTTGCTCTTAGGTCTCCGCCACAAGCATCATATTCAGCTATGCATGCCACTGACAAACATTCAGCACCCCGAACCTCGCAGCAGAAATATTATTGAGCTGAATTAAAAAGAGATGAAGAGAGGGAGTGAATATTAGGACCTAGTTAAAGAGAGTGAGCGATGAAATGAATGCTGTGAAGAGAGAGGTGGGGAATGAATAAGCAAAGAGTAAGATATATGATATATTTACAAAATCCATAATATTGTACATTGAAGGCCAAAATAACTCTTGAGTTGGGACAAGTACCCCCAGAAAGATATCAGAAAATCCTTACAAAACGATATACATTACATTAAACTTCTCTCCCAGGGATGATGCAGTCGATCTCTCTCTCTTTCACACACACACACACACACACACAGTAGAAATATATACACTACACTGCACAATTCCACTCCCATAAAAACTCACAGACACACACATATAGTTTACAGCTCACTTATATGCGTGCACATACACACTTCCTCATCATGTGGTTTACCTCCTAGGGACCACCAAGACATTGCTACGGCAACGGGTGCCTGCCTCCACTAATGAACTGGTTGCCATGCCAATAGAGTTGGCTACACTATCAAATAGTGCAACCTAGTAAGGGAAGTGGGGGGTGTAGGAAAGAGTGGGAGCCGTGGAGGGAGGGGGCTCCAGATGGGCAGGGTGGACATGGAAATGTGCTGAGCTGTGTGATTTTAAATGGAACAATAGCATGAATGCATATGTCTCATTCAGACCTCTCAGTTGTTAGAGCCATAATCCCAGTCAGCTCTGTCCTCCGGCCCCAGACTGTAATAAGAGAAGGACAAAAAAGATGGGAATCCTGTGGAAATGCAAGAAAATTGAACAATATGAGGAAATGGGCAGTGCACAAATCACTGTGAAATCCAGTAAGGCATACCACATACACATAATACAGCCAAGGTATTTTTTCAGTGTGGCCAGTGAGCCTCTGGTGTATCACACACAGACATACAGTAAGAGGCAAAGGAGCTTTCTCTTATTGATTGTGGTGCAAATCTGAAATAATGCATGCAAAGATCAAAGACAAAAACAACAAAAGGGAGACATTTATCCCAATATAAAATATTTACTTCCTCATTAGGGGTAAAGTGGTGTGAAAATAAATGACCTGAATACCTTGAAAGCACAGAATGTAAGGACTAGCATAAGTCATCTTACTTCCAGAATGTGGCAGTTAATTAATTATTTAAAAGCAATGCATTCATATTCTGAACACACCACTTTCTCATGCATTCATCATTCACCAACTGATGTTAAATCCGTCATGTTACATTATTAATATATAGTAATAAAATGCCATTGGCCAGATATTTAACCACACTCACTGAAGCTGAAATTGTGTGTATTAATTTAATTTTGTGCAGGGTCAGGTTTAAACACAAACACTCATACAACACAACATGCAAAACTAGACTTACTACCATTAAATCAATGGCTGAGTATTCAGACCGTTCACCTGAGTAAAAGTAGCTATACTGCAATGTAAAAATACTCTGAAGCAAAAGTCCTGCAGTCAAAGTTTCACTTAAGATAAAGTACAAAAGTATTATAAGCAAATTGTACTTTAAGTATCAAAAGTAAAAGTCATCCATCAATTCATTTTGCAGGATGGCCTCAGTGTGAGTTATATTATCATATGATTGGTTTAATATTACTGATGTATGAACATGTCAGCAGCTTGTTAGTTGTTGTAGCTGGTTCATGTGGAGCGTATATACTGTTTTTTTTATTCTATAACAGTGTATTATATTTTAATCATAGGTTTTCTTTGTAATTTCTTAACCATTATTTATTTCTGTTAACCATTAATCATTATTATTTCTGCCTCTAGAGCACATCAAGATGAGAGAAACCATAGCATTTCTCCACCTCTGAGGCCTCTGACCTCCACGCTGCCCTGTGCTCTCTGTGTGTGTCTTGTCAGAGGTGTCTCCAGTTTGACCCGGACTACACGGTGTGGAGCGCCAAGCAGCAGATCATCTGCTCCCTCAGCGAGTCATTGTGGGACGTCTACAACTATGGCCTCTTCCAGCCGGCTGGAGATGGACGGGACGCCAAGTTCCTGGAGGAGGAGCGGGCCATGCGAGACTACGCGCAGTCCTTTGAGAAAGGGGTGCCTTACCTGGAGGTATGGAGGTGGAAATGGTGGGAAAGAGGCCCTGTAGCACCAACACCCCCAGAACACTCTGACCAGATGCTAAAGCATGTACTTAATAATTAGTTAGTGTTTGGAGTTTTATTTTTACAGTTCATTGTCCAGCAATTTTATTTCCTACAATGAAAATCTAAATGTTTACTTTTGCTTGACTTCTCCAAATTGCCAGAAATAACAACCTGGTGGGGAAATATTGGATTTATTTATTTATTGGCCTAAAAGTTGACGAATCTAAACATTAAAAATTTGCCTATAAAATAATCATACACCTTTTGCTACAACCCCCAAATTGACCTCAGCTTCCTGGGTGGAAACTACTGCACTGAGTGAGTGAGTGCAGTCTTTGTCACTGTACATACAGTAGATATTGGTTATATGTAGACAGTTTTTGTAGGTATTGTGTAAACTGTATTGCTCTTTACTAAGTAAAAACCGTAAGGGATTGTTCTACAATTGCAGACAAATTACTCAAAGATTAGTTTTCTTTATTAGAATTCCCATGTTTCCAACACAATGAGGATAGTAAAGTAAATGAATAGTAAACAAATCTTCACAAAAATATTATCCACATCATGGGTTTAATTGCATTCTGTACATTATGGAACCTACAAATGAAATTATGTTTCCCCACTTTTTAGGAAGAGTGGGATGTGAGATGACATCGATATGAAGTTGTCATGTTGTGATATAATTATCTCACAGCGCCCTCTGGTGGCCCAGCTGCTGTAAATGTTGATGAGCTGGGTGGGGCTGACAGAGTATACCGCACTCAGGATTTTGCTTCAAAGCAGATTGTCTACATTCTTGACAAGGTTCCAGATGAGGACATGCCTGTGTACTGATGAGGACTAAATTCTGCTCCACAGCAGAATCTGTCTCACAGCTCCATGAGTGCATGTATTTATAACATGAGTAATGGAATTTTGAGTCACTTTAGTGCTTGTATTGGACCAGAATTCACTGGTATAGAGTAATTTATGGGTACTGTTAGTTCTTAATGTGTTATTTTATTGTAAATATATTTGGCCAGATTGCTTCTGTATCCTGGCCACACACACCTCGGATGCTTGAAATACGCAGCTGCTCTCTGGCGGTTTGAGATGCAGTATGTGGATCACCTCACGTAGGAGCTTAGACTCCTCCTCTCACCTCCACACTCCTCAGCCTGTTAGATGGTTTGCCGTCACAGTACAGCACTGATGTGGAGACAGCACATCCAGTCAGGTGGTTTTCATTGACACAGTCTCCCATTCAGAGGGGAAGTGGAAGCCACATGAACTCAGTTTTCTCACCTTCTGAAGGATGTTATGTTTATGACTCAAGTGTTTTTTGGTATTTTAGGCAAATTATTTTCATTTCACCACTTTCAACATCTTTATTTTTTCCTGGCAGAACAGAGAAACATTTTGTCCACCAGATAAGAACAGTCAGGAAAATACTGCTGTGTGTACTTAGTTAACATTTACAGGAAATAAAACAATGTTTCAACAAATACAGTTTTCTGTTCTGGTCAGGAAGGAATCTCCATTAAATCATGGTATATACGTTAAAATAGTCTGTCAGGATATATTATCAGTGAGTTATCAAACCAGACAAAAGACAAGATACTGATTTAGAGTATTAACACCTTATTTTATTCCAATTCAAGCATCGAATTCATTTATATATTACTGGCAGGGTTAACAGCATTATATGTGATCAATCTTTTTCCAAGAAAACCGATACCAAATCTAACCTAATATTTAAAAGAAATAAATCATAGAGCTGTTCCAGCGACTTTGAGTGGGAGAGTGAATTTCTGGGAACAGCGAGAGAGTTTAACTGCAGTTAACAAGAGTAATGGTGCTTTTTGTGCTTTAAAGCTGCAGTGCTGAAATTAACTACATTTAATTATTTGCTCAAGAAGCACAAGTCAGTATTCTATGAATCCAATAAAATCTATTTTTTTATTCAATTTCAATTTGCAGCTTTGCTTCTCTGCTTTTAAAAATGGTCAGATTATCTAAGCACAGATTTACAGCACAAATAGTGATCTTTTTCTTATTTCCTCTATGTACGCTGTCAATGATAAACTGAACTGTGTTGCAGTAGGATGAATCACAGTTTTCACACATCTTTTTCTGGTCCTCAGTTTAGGTACAAAACCAGAGTTTATAAACAGACAAATCTGGATGAAAAGGCTCTGTCCAAACTCAGCACAAAGGTATTTCTTCTCTTTTCTATTGAATGTTGCTGGTGCACAGTATTCATTTCCACTCACTGACATCTTTTTCCTTCCTCCTCTATCCCTCTCAGGCCAGTCTGAAGAAGTTCCTGGATTACATTCAGACTGGAGCAATTGAGAAAATGGCAAAGGTCCTTGATAAAGGTCTTGATCCAAATTTTCATGACCCTGACAGTGGAGGTGAGTTGCCATAACCCTGTGCTGACTCACTGTGGACATTACATTCCGGACTTGGCATGGAGATTCATTATTTGCTTTCAAATAAATGAGTTAAAAAAGTGGTATTGAGTGATGATATGCAAAACTATAATTGTATCAGAGGGTGAACTCTCACTTTCTCATCTGTGGGTCAGAGACCCCACTCTCTGTGGCTGTGCAGTCAGGCCTGCAGGTGGAGGGCATCCGGTTGCTGGTTCAGGGCGGCGCTCATTTGGACTTTAGAAGCAGAGACAGCTTGACAGCGGTGCACAAAGCTGTTAGGTCTCACAATCACGCTGGGCTGCTGGTAAGGACTTTGAATGAAAGTCACATGCAGATCACATACACACTCAAGCAGGACAGGCGAGGTTGACAAAACAATTTGAATGATTATTATAGGAACACAAATAGTCATATACTGTAAACACCTTATGTAAAAAGTCTAAAGTGTATATTTGGCCATTGCGAATGCTGCATCATGCTGGTCGTTAGATTGAGAGATGATTAGAAGTATTGACCGTGGCCTTTAAATACTGTAGGCATAACACTATTAGTTAGATTTGGTAGCAGGTGATTTAGCCTTTTTGGAGCTCTAGTGGCTGCCTCCTGTTGCTTTCAAAGACATGCACATGTATGTATACACAATTGATTTAGACATGAAAATCACAATAAATTTGTATTATTCTATTAATACTTTGTTATTGTATTGATCAGCAGCAGCATCACGACTAGATATATACCTTTCTTTCTTTCTTATTATCTATATATACATATAGAATATTCACACCCACACAGACTATTCTGTAAAAGCGCTATGGGAACCATTAAGGTTGAAAAGCACCATATAAGTGAAGTCCATTTACCATTTACCCACACACATTAGAAAAGTAACGCTTTTCTTTTGTCTCTCCTTGCCAGGCTCTCTTGTCCCTCGGGGCGTCTCCAAATTACAGAGACCGCTGTGGCCTGACCCCGCTGTACCACACAGTACTGACAGGGGGCGAAACATCCTGCTGTGAGACATTGCTGTACTACAGGGCAAGGCTGGGGACAAGGGATGAGAATGGCTGGGACGAGTCCCATCAGGTACCAATGGACAGTTTAAAATTTTAGATTTATAATTAACTCATCAAATATCTATCTATCTATCTATCTATCTATCTATCTATCTATCTATCTATCTATCTATCTATCTATCTCACGTTAAGCATCTCTGGTCTTTGTCTCTCGTCATGTAAACTTAAGCAATGCACCAACATTTCCCCATCTTATCTGTGTTTGATGTCATGTACCATCGCCCTCAGTCTCTCTCAGCATTTTCTCACACGCCTCTCCTCTGTGCCTTCCTCACTCGTCTCTCCATTTTCTCTCCTTCCTCCCCTCCCTCTCTCTTTCCATAGCACAGGGATGAAGAGGAGTTTGGAATGGAAGAAATACATAAGGTACCCTTCATCCTATCATCTCATCGTCCCCACCAGCCTTTCAGAGGCAAAGGCTCTGAGAATCGTGATTTGATAAAAATGTAGATAAAGTGACTGCATAGATTCCTTAAACCTGGTCAAATATGACTCATGTCAAGCTGAGTCCAGTTCAGAAAGAGCATTGGATATTATCTCTTTCTCACTGTAGATACGGGTGCATTGCCTACATTATGTCTCTGTGACATTCTGGTAAATTTGCATTTGTGCTGTGAGCTGGTTGTCATGGTATTTTATTTTGGTTTTGCCGTGCTCTGTGTTTTCTTTCTTTACTTTGTACACATTTTGTGATATTTTAGTCCCTGCAGAAAAATATGAGGAAACCTCCCAGGCTGCTGAAGGCTCATTTCTGTTGTTTTAATGCTTTTGTGTTTCCTTTCTTTTCCACCATGGTGCAATGTAATTGGCTCTGACCTGTTTTTCTGTAAGCGTAATTATGGATCTAAATGTGGATGTAAGACATATTATTTCCCTTTCTTTCTCTTTGTATCTCTTTTGGAATAACATCATCTTGTCCCCTTTTCTGCCTAATTATATTGTACTGAAACAGTCCTATATGAAATAACCCTTCACCCTAACTTGTCTCTTTCTATACTTTCTAATACTGACAATTTGTGGATATTTCTATCACACTCTTGATATTGAAAGGCGTGCCAGAATGGCTTTGCCCAGCACTTGGAGCATCTGCTGTTTTATGGGGCAGACACCTCTTCTCAAAATGCCTCAGGGAACACTGCACTTCACATTTCTGCCCTGTACAACAAGGTATGGATGGAGTCAGATCCCTTATATGAAGCTATTCTTACCCTGATTATTACTGCTATTTGTTCTAAAGGTGTTAACCAATCACTTTCCCTCTCTGAATGATCAGGAAAGCTGTGTGCGTGTTCTTCTGTACAGGGGAGCAAATAAGGAGGCAAAGAACAAGCATGGTCAGACCCCTTTTCAGGTAAAATGGTTTAACTGTCAATTACCGTATGCATTTTGTTCGTGCTTTCACTTTGAGAAAGTGAATTTGTAAACCAACAGTTTTGTCACAAACTAAAAGAGAAAAAGGAGACGACACAATAAAACAAACAATAGCATTAATTACAGTAGCGGGAACAATTACATCCCATGCTGTTTTCTTGTGCTTGCAGATAGCTATAATGTCTGGTCACTTTGAACTCGGGGAAATCCTCAAAAATCACAAAGATTCGGATATAGGTAAGCTTTCATGCCAACTTGTCTCTTCTGAGGGGGATATCAAGTGTTGCAATCAACTCCCAACATATGCTTTTCTTTATACCTGCCTGAATCTATCATATATTTGCCCTTCTTTTTCCCTAACAATCTACCTAATTTCTCCCTCCATTTCACCCTGTCACATCAAACCCCACTGCCCTTCCTCACTTCATACTCCTTCTTGCTCGTCGCTTCTGAACTCTCACTGGTAATCCTCACACCCCCATCTTCAGTGCCCTTTTTGGAATCGCCAAAGTATGTTCCCAAGCGAAAAGAGAGCGCCCACACTCTGCCTCTCCCCTCACTTCACTCCCACCCCCTACTGCGTGCTAACAGTGATAACACCATGACCCAGTCTGACCCTCTGCCCAACAAAGCTGCAACCAATCCCAACCCAGGACAGGTACTGAGGACCATTAGGTGGATGCTCATCTGCTGATCTTTGTGATATAATAATTGCTGATGTTGCATTGCTTTCTCAGTCTTTTACTTATGGAAAGCGACAGGATCAGCTTTAACTATATAGGACTTTGCGTATTTCTGCAGGGCCAGCGCAGGGCCTCCATAGGCGTGAGAAGCTCCAGCAGCCCCAGAACACGTACTCGCTCCCCATCCAGAGGGAGAGGAGGCCAAAGCGACACAGAGGATAGGCACCGGCAGCCAAGAGGCAGACAGGGGTAAGGAGTAAGATACACTGTGTACGTGAAGAGAGGGAGGGTGGTGGGTTCTGATTCTGACCAGGTCCTTTAAGGCCATCTATTAACAGGGTTCACTAATCTCCAGTTACCATCAGCTATATGCAGGAAAATTACTATTTGTGTCTCAGTTTCATACTATTTATAGCTGCATAAATGGCACATATTTAAAGTGTGGTGTGATGGACATTGTTGTCCTGCAAAGCAACAGAAATGGAGGAGCTAGTTACAGCCTGAAAAACGTTTTAGAAATGTGAGCCGATGGTGCAATAGACCTGACAATTAACAAGACTTTACAGGATGCTAGTGCCTCTGTGAGACTGTGCAGTGGTGCTTTGAGCTAAATGCTAACATGTTCATTAGCTTAGTTTAGCTAGTTTAGTTTAGTATGTGAGTATTTGCTAATTACCACTAAACACAAAGTACAGCTGAGGCTGATGGGAATTAAATTGGGTTTTGCAGGTACTACACAAATGAAAATGAACATTTTGACATCATGATGACACTAGATGTAGTTCACCAAAGACATTAGGATTCATCATCTAGAAACTACGGGTGTCTGTACCAAACTGGATGCTACTTCCCATTTGTGACGTTTTACATTTTTAAATTAGTGATAGCATCCTGATGCCGCACCTTGATTGACATCCATTTCCACATGCTTGACATTATTCCCCATTAATATATAACTCATTACAGTAATTCCTTGTTTTTTAAATGACTATTATTTATTGTATTATTATTGCACAGAACTGAGGCGCATTGACTGTTAGACACTGTTAGTAAATACAAGATTTTAGGATGCATTCTTTCTGTCTCTGATGTCGCCTGACAAGCTGTAGGTTGTCTCACATGTTTTTCCATAGTGTGCAACAGTGTTTTCTCTCAGTTTTGTAATGTACTCTGTCTCGCTGTCGCTCTCTCCCTCTCTCTCTGTAGTGCAACTTCAGCGGGCAGTGGGGGAGGTCAAATGAAGCGTATGTACAGTGCAGTGCCAGGGCGAGTTTATGTGGCCACTCGTGCCCACTCTGCGAGTGGCGACAGAGAGCTCTCACTTAGCAAAGGGGACAAAGTTAAAGGTGAGAGACAGAGTCTAAATCTACAAATGGAAGAATATGAGAAAAATCATCCCATTTAAACACTGTTAGCAAAAGCCAGTTATTGGCATTAGAATATTTTGACAGATAATTAGCTAAACGTTTTCAACTGCAGATCATTTGGTTTGTTAATGCTGCAGTTGAGGTACTTTTGCAATACAGTTTGCTACTGTGTCTAAAACATCAACAGCAAGGAAGCGATATACATGATCCCTCATGTAGAGGATTGTAAACAAGAGAAATGAGAAGCACCAGCAGACACATCCAGTCATCACAAAGCAATACATGTTCCCAGCCATTCTCAGTGGATTGAATAGTGTTATTACAAAAAAGGTAGCTACAGGAAAACAAGGAAGGTTGAGGGAATGATATATAACAGTGTTTGTGACAGTGGATTTACGACCCAAATTAAATTCTATCCATCTATCTATGTCCATCATTTCATCTATCTATTTATCTGTCTCAGTGTTAAGTGTAGGAGAGGGGGGATACTGGGAGGGAACAGTGAAAGGTCGCACAGGCTGGTTTCCTTCAGACTGTGTGGAAGAGGTGGCGGGTCTCACCAAAGATAATCGATCAGGTAAGACAAAACCAGTGGGAGCTTCGCCTCACTGTTGTTATATAATTCTGTCAATGGCAAATGCTTGGCCTGTTCTTTGGTGCCCCTTTGGATTTTGTGGTAATCTACTGCGAGACCTTGTAGTAGCTGACCTACAGTTAAGTTATATTTAAAATGTTCTCGTTTTTTTTTTATCATTCATCTATAAACTGAAAGAAATGTCTTATTAATAGTTTTGAGATTACAGCCACAAATTCAGCAATGTCAAGAGGAGACAGACACATGATTGGAGAAAGGGTATGCTGAAAAATGGGTTACATACTCCCCTCAGGCTGGAATTATCTTTTAAGTCCCTGTAACACCCCCAGCACATGTCTCATGTTTACCAGCCGGCCCTTGAACAGCAGTGGCACACGCCACTGTCTGCCACAGACATTCACTTTTCTCCTATTTTCACAGCTGCACTGTTCACGCAGCAAGGAAACCATATGCCACGTAAAAAGACACAAAAAAGGGTGTAAATACGTTTAATTAATCTATGTGTTGCGCTCATGACACAACACTTCCACAAAAAGACAGAGAAGGTGTCATGACAGAAGCTGAAAGTTTAAGCTGAGCACGTGATTTGCCTGCATGTGCCTTGCAGAGACGCGCAGTGAGAAAGCCAAGAGAAAGCTTTTCCGTAACGTCACTGTCGGAGCCTACGACGGCACTGATGGCCCCAGGTAAGAAAAGTTGCTATGACCCTTACAACCTGCAGTTGGTCGATAAGTAAGTTGGGGCAGAAACAATAATCTGTCAGCTTCAGTCCTGCAGTAAATCTAGTCTGCTGCCTTTCAGAAAGACAGTAAACTGGAAAAAGTGTAAATGCAAGGGTGATTGTGTTCGTGCACCCTGTGTTGTGTCGATCTGTCTGACTTTTCTCCCAATGCATGCTGGCACAGGGCCCAGCCCCTCGCAACCCTGAACAGGATAACAGTCTAGAAAATAGATGGACTAATAAAATTAAAATAAGACTGATTGGCTGCAGCCCCTGATATAGTTCTGGCTGTGGATTGCCACGTGTGTGTGTGCGTGTGTGTCTGTGTGCGCGTGCGTGCGCTCACTTGTTTCACCTATTGTGCTTTCACACTTTCCTGTACGTGTATGTTTTCTGCTGATCCTGAACATCGCTCCTTCCCTATTGTTTCGCTGTGGGAACACATCAGCGCTGACTGCACAAAGAGCAGACATGTCATTTTCAGCTCTGCCCCTTTTGGCTCCACCAGACAACTGCACTTGTCTCTTTGACACGTCCAGGCCTCCTTTTCCTCTCTGCTTGCGTGTTTACACTGAACACAATAATGCCATAATGAAAGATAGAGAGGGAGGGGGGGGGGACTTCTCCTCCTCCATGGCATCTGTCTGAAGCTGCAGCTCAGAGCTGGGCAGCTGCAACTGTGTATTATGAAGATATGCATGTTTGTTTGAGAGTTAGTGCGCATGTGAATAAGCCTGTGTGTCTGTGCGTGTACATACATCATCCTGCTGATGAGTCATGAGGACACCATGCGTTGTTTAAGTCCCAAGGCTAGTGAGAAGGACTTACCAGTAGCCTCCCTGGGGTTTTACAGCCTCTTACACAATGTTGCTGACATTCCCCCTGTGCTGTGCAGCTCTCACTGTCATTCAAAAAAGGCATTCACTTTAATGCAGCTGCGCTTGTGTTCTAAATGGAAATAGCAGCCACTGGGGTTATATTACCTATGCTAAGTTGGTTAAGCGTAATTGCAGCACCGTGGTGAAGTGGTGCTCAATTAAGAGCAAGGTGATCCGGAGCATGTTCTCTCACTGCAGGGAGAATGTCAATTACTATTTCAGAGAGAGACAGAGAGAAGAAGAGCGTTTGTCAGCCTGTGTGGTGATGACAGCTCTGCATTAGAGGAGAGGAGGGAGCGGAAGTAAAGTTTGCGTGTGTGTGTGTGTGAGACTAAACCCAGGGTGGGAATCAGCTGTTCGTACATCTGTGATACACCAGTCAAATGCAAGCACTGTCTCTCCCTCTGTCGCTGTACATTTATACCATCCCCCGCATCCGCCACCCCACAAATTCAGCTCTCCCGTATTTTGCAATCAAACTCTCTTACTGTCGTCTACCAGCACACACCACGCGCTCTCTCTCTCTCTCTCTGCTGTGATAATCGCTGGCGTTCCCTCTCTATCTCAGTCTTTCGTTCACATTGTCTTTCTCTTGTCTGAAGTATGTGGGGTGCAGACCAGTGCACAGTCTCTCTCCCTCTCATTCCCCACCTCTCTCCACTCTCGCGGCTCTCTCCGGCTGAGCTCTCGCTGGAAGACCGGGAGGAGGAGGGAGGAGGGAGGAGGCGGTGGAGAGAGCGAGCGAGAGAGAGGAGGGGGTGACATGGCAATGGGGGGATGCGGAGAGAGAGATTTCTCTCTCTCCCTCTCTTCTTCGTGGCCGTCACTGGGCCCCAGAAACAGGAGCGTGTGGTTCATTTACAGGTAGCGGCTGTTTCCTCATTCATTGGCTGGCTATGGATGTGAGGAGAGGACAATGGAGAGAGGGGAGAGGTAGATGATGCTATTGAGAGGCCGTGCCTTTTCAAAGACAGACTAATAAGCTATGTATTTTGTGCGTGCGTGTGTGTCTCTGAGTGTGTGTGTGTGTGCGCGCGTGTCTTACATTTTTATTGTTCCTCTGCATGTGAATATCTGTGGGACGGAAGTGGCTATTGGATGGAGACTCTGCAGCATGTTTATTTCTGTGTCTTCCTCCCGTGTGTCTCTGAACACTGTGTGCGTGTTAGTGCATGAAAGGGAGCACATATTGATGCCTTTCAGTCATCACAGTGTGGGTGTATTTCATTCTCTTTCAGTCATGATTTTTTTAAGCAGATATTTTTCATTCACCAGGACTACACATTTATTCCTGTTCCTTTAAAAATGCTATTGTCACATCCCATATTTTTTTCGTGTCCCAGTGTGTCATTAAAAATGTGCTGTATTTTGGCTGTACAGAAGAATGAAAGTGAATAAGTCAATAAGTGCAAGAGTGCGGTTTATCAATTCCTCTCGAGCTCTAATTTGAAATACTGGTCATTTCTGTCCATGTCTGTGTGCGTGTGCATGCATTTCTCTTTATGTGTGTGTGTGTGTGCATGTGACTATATACACTGAATAAAATATGTGGTTTTCACATGTAAGTGTATACATCATAGTGCTTGATTGCTGTGGGAGTATTTCTCCTGTACTTATATTTAGGTATATGTACTGGTCATCTATCAACATCTCCATCCATAGTGTGTGGGTATTGTCCCCACATAGCCAGTCTATCTGCTTGCACATTCAGCAAATGAATGGTTAAACAGCTGCCTTTTTTCTCAGTAATTGTGGATAGAAGAGAGGATGACTCAGGAGGGTACATAATAACTCTGGTCTCTAGTATGCTTCTAGCTTCATTGCAGCCAGTTCAGAGAGAGTGTGTGCTGATAGCCAACACCGGGGACGTTTGCGCTTTTTTTGGCCCTAATTGACCAGGCAATAGTGGTCAATGTGGTGACAGACGAGTTGAATAGCTTTAAGTATGTAAAGGAAACCAGGTGTGTTACTGCAAGCCAGCAACACAACTTAGAAACACCTGGAGGACCAACACAGGCCATGTTCCCCCCTTGTAGAAGTAGATGGATGAAGAGCCCGACAGATCCGTCCACCCACTCCATGTTACTTTGATCTTCAGAGAGGGAAAGCATGATGGAGGACAGGGTGAGAGAAAAAGGAATGAGGTGTGAGGAGCAGATGGCTAGAAGGCGGCTGTGCGTTGGCGAAACAGTAACATTGATGGAGAACACACAAGGGATGGACCTCAGTAGGGGAAACTGGCGATCGTCTGTTCAGTGCTAAAGTTATGGCTTGGTGTCGAAGTCTGGATCTTCAGGCCTGTAGGCCAACACTCATGATTCTGCTGGACCTCTGTGATTCCACAGCCGAGCGTTATTACATGCTCTGCCGAATTAAATACCCAAATCCTTTCTGGGTCTGTGCTGTAAGAGTGTGGAATATAATATTATACTGTTATTGTTATTTTAGTGTCAGTATACACATGAGTGTTTCACAAGTACAGGAGGCATAATGAAATCGGAGTGATGGGCTCCTCTGCAAGACACTGAAAAAATTCAAGCTCTGTTGCTTAAAACCTAAAAAGTAAATCAAGATATTGGCATTTTAAATAATACATTGATTTTTTTCTAAGTGGTTAAATGGCCAAGTTACCCTGATGAATGCAGAGTTTATTGCTAAGCAGCCAATGAAATGGTTGTGTTTAGGTTTTAGGTTACAGATAGTTAAGGTTGGATTTAGCACCACGACTTTGAGTTTTGGGTCTGCTGACTCAAGCGACGGAGGCACAATTTCTATGCAGCCTGAGAGTAAGCACAGCTTGAAATATTGAACTCGGGGCCAAAAAATCCCATTTACATTCGCTTTTTCTCATGAAAGTCCCAAACACACACACACACAATTCACCCAAACTTGCTATATGCAAGGAAGAGGGACAAAAAAGTGTATTCCCAGCGGAAATGATGTCCAGTCCAGGCTTTCAAATTAAATAAAGACAATTCTCAGACCAGGCTACTCATCCTGTTAACACACAGAGCACAGCCTTTCTAGGAAATCAAATACTTTGATTTGTCGAGTGTCAGTTTGAGTTAAGTTGAGGAACACAAACTAACACAGAAATTAGCTGCTTAGGAAAGAAATATCTGGAATTCCTTTTAAATCATACAGCTCTGCTCAAGCCCTGGGCTCTCTAACAGAACCAGGGTGAATTGACATTGTTACAAAGTCAAGTCCAGAAATGAGTCATGAGATGTGGCTGTGTGTGGCAGTGTGTCCAGTACAGATCTATATTAGAGACAGGGTTGTAAAGCAGCTTGGCGAAAAGTCCCAGACATGGTAATAGAATAATGAAGGAGCTTTCTGGGCCAGCTGTTAAACTACTCCAACAATCTCATAATACGATTGCATCACCAATGTCTGTGATCGCAGGCTGTGGTCTTTGAGCAAGAGGAGCTGTTTGTGGAGGGAGATTAGAGGCCTGTCTGACTTCTTCTTGTACATAATTTGAAGTGTCATGTATGACCGGTAGTGGTGCGCTGGAGTCAGTAAAGCAGTATCCTTGCAAAAGCTGCCAGAGGCGGTGAAAGCTAATACAGCAATTTAGGTGCATTTGGAAGTTTCCATTATCAGTGAAGTGTATGTGCACATTTTTCTAATGTGCCGTTCCCCCCGGCCCAGTGCTTGTCAGCTCTAGCTGGATTAGTCCATAGCATGGAATGTCATCTCATATACACTTCCTCCCATTGTGACACTAACTGTATCCCTGCCATCAACCCTTTTGTGCACCAGCACTTTTTGCATGACATTCTCAAGCCAACCTATCTTTTGCTGCCGTATGATTTCATAATGTGATGCAGTATAGCTGTTTTCCACATTCCAATGCTTTATTTGCATGAGAATAAGACTTTTCTGTTGCTATGGACGTCATATAGCTCTCTTTCTCTGCAATTCTCTCTCTTTTTCTCCCTATATCTCTCATCCCCCTTTTCCCCTTCCCCTCTGCCCCCTCTTTACTCTCTCTAAGTGACTACATCATTAAGGAGAAGACAGTGCTCCTACAGAAGAAAGACAATGAGGGCTTTGGCTTTGTGCTTAGGGGAGCTAAAGGTGAGCCTCTTCTGCAAATTCCAGCTCATAATTTTCTGTCTCTACAGATTTCTCACTCTCATGTCTTTCTAATCTCTCTATCCCTCCCCTCATTTTCAAACCCATGTTCTTGTTATCTGTGTCCACTCATGCTCATCCTTTTTGTCTTGTCCTGTGCAGCTCAGACACCCATAGAGGAGTTCACTCCAACACCAGCGTTCCCCGCGTTGCAGTACCTGGAGTCTGTCGATGAGGGGGGCGTGGCCTGGAGAGCAGGCCTGAGGATGGGGGATTTCCTCATTGAGGTAAGGACAAGATGCATTTTGGATTAACGCACAAACTAGACCTAGCATGAATCTCAATATTTTACTAACAACACGCAGAATCCAGAAACCAGATTCAGGTGAAACATTAAAACCTCACCATTACTGCAATATTTTGGGTCCATGTTGTTGTTTGGTGGTGTATATTTCTCATTTCCAACTAGTCAAATGAATGTTACCTTTTAGAGTTAGGAGAATTCACAAGCATACAGAAAGAACTGTTAATACAGACACTAAGGTACAAAATTTCCCACTGACAGATCTTTGATGAATCACCATGCATCAAGCACAAGCTACAGGAAGCACAATATTATGTTTCAAGTGAGGGATTAAAGGTTTACATTGCTTTTTCCACTAATGAATGCAACATGTGCAGGCATTTTCCTGTGAGAGTATCACAACTTATTCTGGGAAACGTAGGCTGAAGAGAAGTGGGTACACCAAAAAACTACACTTCATTACAAAGTAACTTCTAGGATGCAGTGAACCAAACATCACAGATCAATGATATCTGCAGGGTGGACAACAGAAACACGTTACAGTATAATAGCCTTGCAGTAAATACCAATTTAAAAAAAGACAGAGCCTCCTGGTGAACGGAGACAGAGCGAGTGAGTCAGAGAGCGAAAGAGGCAGAGCAGGTGGAGGTGGAGATGGTGTTGATATAGATGTTTATTGCTGAGGTAAATTCCAAACGCATAATTAAATGTATTAACATAACAAAGAAAAGTTTATTTGCAGTCTGTAGTGATTTCACAATTCATTCATGGCCAAGTTCAAATTCAAGTTTGATGAAAGCAAACCACAACATCCATCCACAATTAATTTGCATTACATTAATCATATATTGTCTTAACTAATAATAGCCTAATCGCTTAATTTTTGTTTCTAATAATCATTTTTATGTACAAGCCTATATTTAATGCCTGTTTCTTTTCCCAATACCTGGAAAACAGGCATAAAAGCTTTCGTAAATCTGGCCCCTAATGTGTTGTTTTAAGATTGATCAATTTCTGTGGTCATTGTTCTGGATATAGTTTCTAAGTATATATTTTGTATGTAGTGTATTTTATCCCGCGTTTGTGAGGAGTTGCTGTTCCTCATCGACGAAGCACCTGCAATTAAGGCAGCAACTTTCTGGCCATTTTGTACCTTTTAAAGGTTCCTGTATGTTGCTTTGAAAGCTCGGTTCTAAAAATGGTGATTATCAAACCTCTATTAAAGCTGACACATACTGCTAATTAGTATTCAACCTACTATGAGTCACTTATGTAGCTGCCCAAGCCTTTGTAACTGTGATTTACTGTAGTCGCTGCCTGAATTGCTGCTGTACCTGGCCAAAACACCAAGATTAGGTATGTTGCATTGTTGTATTGTATTAGGTAATATGGTATGTATGCTAAATCTTAGAAAACTGTCACAACATATGCCAAACATGGGAAAGCTGCAATACCAAAGTGAAGTGGTCACAAGAAGACCCTCAATAACGTTTGTGTCCATTACCTGTAACAAGAATTGCTCTTTAATTTAGATGACTATTAAAGCAACACAGCTCATTCTGCATTCAGTCCTTCTGTGTCTTTGTGTCTGTCAGGTGAACGGCCAGAATGTGGTGAAGGTTGGACACCGGCAAGTGGTCAACATGATTAGACAGGGCGGCAACAGTCTCATGGTGAAAGTTGTGATGGTTGCTCGAAACCCTGAACTGGAGGACACTGCTCGGAAGAGAGGTAAGAGAAATTTTTCTTGTATCTCATTTCCATCATATGCTTATGATGTGATGATAAAGCTGATTGCATGTGTACTTTACCCTAAAAGCCTGTTGCAATGTGGTTGTCATTGGTGACTGCGTGTTTATACATGAATACTAAACATTAAGTCTGTATTTGGCTGGCTTCCCTTGGCAGCCCCGCAGCAGACTAAAAGACTGACTCCTCCTGCCATTGCCCTGCGCTCCAAGTCAATGACATCAGAGCTGGAAGACATGGGTAAGATGATAGAGGGGATAAAGAACTGAATGTAAAGAAAACACAGGAGGGGGAGGTCTGTAAAGAATAAGTAAAAATGAATTCGATTTGGGTCCCCCAGTTTATTGCTGAGGGGTCACATTTGGAATAGGTGGGCTAGCAGCTTCTCTGCAGGATGATCATACAGTGCCATGGCACTATTAGGGAAACACAACATTAAATATTAACTGAGATGATGCAGAGAGCCAAGAACATTATCCAATATAGGTCCAATTTCACTTTTTTCATTAGAAATAATTTGCTGAAGGAGCTTTTTGATTCATTTGCACTTTTGATATTACCTATGAAGAAGGTGATAATTTAACATTTAAGTGACATAAAAGCAATTGCATGTTGTGAAATGATACTTGTCTGATGCCATTAGTCACAAGCGACTCTCTCGTTTCTCTTTCTTCTGAACCAAATGTGCTGCATACAGTGGACAAAGGTGGGAGAATCATGGATTTGTGTTCTCTCATTATCATTTCCGTCACCATTCATCCCTCTCATCACATCTGTATTCACACCACCCCATGTGTCTGAGTATGTATTTCATCTTCTCATCTGCTTAATACACATGACTACACAGCAGTTCTAGTCACACCTAATTTCTGTTTCCCGAATTATGTATGCGACAGCCTCCTCTCCGTGGAAAAAGAAAGCAGGTGAATATCAGATTTTATAATTACCCCTATCAGCCCCTGAGCTTTAATTAAAAGTCAGCCTGTTTGATGCTCTTTTTTTCTCCTCCTTTTTAAGAATACGAGTCCTCTCAGGGTCCTGATAAGAAGAGGACAGTCTATCAGATGGCATTAAGTAAGAAATCACTCTCACTGCTCTTGTCATACTGTAAAAGGGTGTTTTTAAACCTTGAGGGGACATGAAGGGGCTCACTGCAATCCTTCTTTTCATGTATCTGCCTTTATGTTATGTGCCCTCTCACTACCTCTCTACATTTCTTTTTTACTCTGCTCTGTCTTTGTTTTAGATAAACTGGATGAAATCTTGGCTGCTGCCCAACACACTATTACATCAGATAACCAGGGCCAGAGGGGTCATGGAGGCAAGAAGGACCGGAGCAAGAGTATTGTTCCCAACGTCTCCAATGAGGTACTGTTGGGAATTGGAAGGAAATGGTCCTAGTTTTGGTCATTACCATAATTTGGGGTCCTCAGTCCTGCTGGCTTTTTAGACTCAATGTCTGTAGCTACAAAATATTAACAAATACTGAACAGTTATGGATCTCTCTCCCAGCCCTGCCATACCAGATTAATATACTGTATACAACCGAGCTTCTCGACTGTTTGAGGATGTAGCACATATTTAGTGATGGAAGTGACTAATGCTCACAAAAAATAAATTCCTATCTATAAGCAGTGTTGTATCTATTAACTTTTTTTTTAGCCCTCACTGCACTTTAGAGAAAATGATTGACAATGGACCACCCACACCAAACAATTGTTTAAGTTTGAGTCAGGTTGTGTCCATCCATCCATGCTCTGTTGCCTGATAAACTAATACTCGGACTGACTGGTTCTCCTGTATTAGATTATACTGTATATCAAATCAATATCACCTTAACAGCCAACATCTGTTTGATTTGATTATATATGAGTAAATGTTTCCTCTCCTCTCTTTGCTCCCTCTTTCCTTTCAAATTCTCTTTTGCTCCCTTTTGAAAATGTGTTTCAACACCTGGAGCAACCTTATGAGCAGCAGTCATCAGTGAGTATGGTGCAGCCCGGACCAGGTTTTGGCTACAACCAAGCTCATTTTCAACCAGGCCATGGTCAGCATGCAGTCATGATGCGTCAAAAATCTATTGGTAACGGCAATTGTCATGGAAAAAATTCTGCCTGCTCCATAAATTAGTTTCCTTTTAAGTGTCTGTTTGCCTGTGTCCTTGTCCTCAGGTGTAACAGAGGAGGAAAGGCAGTACCTTCACCCACCCGCGATGAAGCTGGCTCGCAGCCTGTCAGTGCCGGGACCAGAAGAAATCCCCCCACCCCCTAACACATCTGCCCCAGAGCCACCTTTATCCGCAGGCCCTCATTCTGTGAGAGGGCCTGCTATGCCCATACCTCCTGTATCTCAAGCCCACTACCAGCTCCACTCCCAGCCAGGGCATCAGACTCAAGCAGGCTGGGAGAGGGGAGGACCTGGTGGAATGAACCAGCAGGTCATGGTCCCCACCCTCCGTAGACAATCAGAAGGACTGTGTGTCAGAGAGCCAGAGGCACCCAGGAGAGGTGGTGGCAAGATGGGGGGATTAAGGAGAGGGTACAGCAGCGCTACACCACCGACAAGTGCTAAGCCTAAGGCCCAACAAGCGCCACAACATCACCCGCACACGGCTAACCGGGAGCAGGGTGGAGGGGTTGGCAGGGGAGCAGCAAGGAGGGGTGGACGAGGAGCTCTGATGAAGCAGTCGAAAGTGGAAGATGGACTGAGACAGCACAGAGGGAAAGGAGGTGCAGCCAAAGAGAAGAGCTCCATCCCCATCCCCACCATCATTGTCAAAGCGCCCTCCACCAGCAGCAGTGGCCGAAGCAGCCAGGGTAGCAGCATGGAAGCTGAGCCCTCCCAAGATGCCGAAGACCATGCCTCAGCAGAGGAAACCCCAGACAGCCCCAACACCAGTCTACCCTCACCACTCACCCCCTTGCCACCTCAGCCCCCTACGTCCACTTCCTTGCCTTCATCAACTGTTGCCCCATCTGTTTCCTCCCAGCAAAACCTGGAAAACTTGGATTACACTTTGACATTTGGTTCAGCCTACGGAGGAGGAGGGGCACGCAGGGAAAGGGAACGTTTCCGAGATATGAGAAGAAAGAGCGCTTCTTTCTTCCTCTCATCTGAGGAGGACATCCAAGGAGAGGCAGGAGGAGGAGCAGTGGAGGCAGGAGGGGCACTAGGGGCAAGAATTCAGCCTTTACAGGGTTCACAAATGGATGTGCCCACTCCTCGTCTACGGCCCTCCAAGTCTATAGATGAGGGCATGTTTTCTGGGGACAGCTATGTCAACTATTCCAGCAGCATGCCCCCAGCCTTTGGCCTGCCTGAGTATTCTTCCCCTGTCCTTGGTCAGGATGGCCAGCCCAAGTCAGCTCCCTCAATGTATGGCACCCAGCCCACTACCACCTTCATACACCCACTTACAGGGAAAGTACTGGACCCCTCGTCCCCACTTGGCCTGGCCCTAGCTGCAAGAGAGAGGGCCCTAAAGGATGACCGCAGGACACGCAGAGAGGAGAGACACTTTGGTCGGCAGCTGTCCACAGTAGGAGCGTTCCCTACCCCTGTTCAGACCCCAACTCCTTCCCTTTTTGCAACCCCTACACAATCGGCCTACACGTCCCCAGTGTCCCTCCACCTAAGCTCCCCCACCGCCACCACCTCTCCTGCCTCTCTGAGCCGACCACAGTCACCAAGGATATTACGTTTGGGAGGAGGAGGTGGGGAGAGGATAGAGAGAGAAAAGGAGGGAGGACCAAGGGAGGGTCTTAGAGTTCGTTTCTCAGAGGACAGAAACAGTCAATATTCAACACAGTATTACCCACAGAGCCCCAGGGAGAGAGAAAGAGAAAAGGAGGTGTATGACAGCAGACCTGCTCCTTCCGTACATCCTCCTCCACCGCCAGCTCAACCTGCACCTCGCAGACCTTCCTTTCTGCAGATGGAAAGCACTCCTAACACCAGCTACATCCCTCAGTACACTGTCCCCACAGCCCCAGCACAGACACATGAAGCTATGGGAGAAGCAAGAGCAGGGGCAGGCGGAGGTCTAGGACTGATGGTTCTCCCTCCACCGGCTCCCTCAATAGATGCAGATGATGAATTTGTCTTTGCAGATCCCTTGCCCCCTCCTTTACAGTTTGCTAATGGTAAGACCGAGAGAGCCCATGAGTTTCCTCGGCAGCATCAACACCCAAGTCAGCACTTTTCTGGAGTTGTCCCCCCTCCCCCTCCCCCTCTTCCATCTCCCAAGGCCTCAAATGTTCCCCAGCCCTCTCCACAGGGTGGTGACTCTGCTGCCTCCAGCCTTACCTCCTATGACAGCGAGGTGGCCAACCTTACACAGTCAGCTCTCTCTCCATCTTACCCGTCCCCACAGATATTTCCTCCTTCCTCTACCGTCACCACCACCTCTACTGCTGCAATGCCTGCCACGTCACTACACAGACCCCAGCCCATGTCACATTCTCACACCTATTACAGCAGCTCTGATGACCCCTCAGTAGGTGGTCACACCCCAACCCAGGATAGAGGCACAGCCGCCCTCACCGCAACCATGACTTATGCTACCACTACCATGACAGCCACTGCTGCCGCCTCCACCACGACAAC
Organism: Gadopsis marmoratus; assembly: GCA_036023855.1. Taxonomy (NCBI): domain Eukaryota; kingdom Metazoa; phylum Chordata; class Actinopteri; order Centrarchiformes; family Percichthyidae; genus Gadopsis; species Gadopsis marmoratus. The sequence continues at coordinate 5,324 of JAVQJF010100596.1, read as the reverse complement.
CTCACCATCCTCCTCTGACTACAGCATGACCATGGGTGGGCCCAAGGCTGGCCTCAGCACAGGGGGTAAATCTGCTGACCACACACATCACCCTACTTTTATATCCAAGAGCGGAGACTGGCAAGATGCCGTGGTGGATTCTGGGATTGAGGAGCTGGATAGTCACAGCAGTAGCGACCACCATTTAGAAATGCTGGGATTGAGTGGGCTGAGAGGAGAAAGGGGAGGAATTGGAGGAGAGGGAGACAGAGGAGGTGAGCATCAGGATCCTTCCACAACCTACTCAGGTGGGCAAACATTTGAGGTGCACAGTGCCAAACTGGCAAACCCTGTGTTTCCAAAGATGACTCATTACAAAGAGGGGGGAGGGAGGGGCCCATCTGTAGCACTACGTAGGCAGAACAGCACCAATCCTGCTCCTTTGCAGTTGCAGAAACAAAGCAACCCAGAAGATGCCAGGTTAGATGGAGCTCTCGCAGATGAAAGGAAGCGTAAGCAGAGTCGATCCAAAATGGAGGACGGCTTCAGCTCTGCTCTGGCTGCCTGCTTAGAGAGGCCCATAGAGACTCGGTCCGTGGGCTGGGTTGAGGTCGGGGAGCATGAGCTAGGTGGAGTCGGAGTACAGAGAGATGGTATGGTTTTGGAGGGCCGCAGACTTCATTCACCTCTTTCGGGAGTAAAGGCCAGCATCATCAATGAGCTAAGCTCTAAGCTGCAACAGATGAGTAGCATGAAGAGCATGGATGACTGGAGCCACACTCCAAAGTCTCCCACCATGCATAGGTTTGTTTGTTTTCATCAAGCAGCCCTTGATATTTAAATGAAAGTTTGTATATCTGCTTATTGTACCTAAAGCTTTTTGTGAGAATTAAAGTTCACAGGTTAATTTTGTGTGTCTCTCAGGTATTCGGCGGATTACACTGATGCATTTCACAGCCCCCCTACTGGCCGCTCCACCTCGCCATTACCGACCTCCTCCCCGCAGCATCGTCAGATCCTGACACCAAATCTGTCGGCTACCCCTTCTGTTTCCCCTTCACCTCAAGTCCCAGTTCAACGCAACTGGACCCGCTCCCCGTCTCCACAGATGCCTTCCTCCCCAGTTCATTCACACCCTCCCCATTCCCCAACCTACTGCCCATACCCAACATCACCGAAGCATCGGTCCAAGATGCGCAGGCAGACTTTTGATTTTCAGTGCAGTCCCACTAAGGAGATGCGGTCTTCAGTCTCCAGGCGCCGGGCTCCAAGCCCTCTTATCTATAACACTGAACAGCCAAACCCCACCCCTCCTAGACCTTCCTCTCTCCCCATCCTTACCACTACACCTGTCTACAGCAACCCCTTTGACTTCCCCGGGCCCCTTACCCCTCCTTCACCTGGTCTCCCTCTAGGAGATACCTTCAGAGCTTCAACTCCTCCATTGTTCTCTCCATCTGGTGTGCCAAGTCCAAACCCACTCCTTGTCTCCCGCTCTCTCTCCCCCACCCATTTTCTCTCTGGCGCCTCCTCACCCATGCACTTGCCCCCCAGTCCATCCTGCCTCAACTATCCCCACCTCACCCCTCCTCCACCAGCCAAACCCTTTGCTGTTAAGCCCCTGCCCTACTGGACCAAGTACGATGTGGCCGACTGGCTGGCTTACCTAAACCTGGGTGAACACAGAGAGCGTTTTATAGACAATGAGATAGATGGATCACATCTGCCTTCACTCACTAAGGATGACTTCCTTGACCTGGGAGTGACACGTGTGGGACACCGAATGAACATCGAGAGGGCGCTGAAGAAACTCACTGACAGGTGAGGGAGGACTAATAGACACTGGAACACATAGAGGCCACGGGGTCAAAAGGTCAAAAAGGATGCACCGGATGGTGAAGGAAAGTCAAAGTGTCTCATTCCTTCCATACAATTTAGCTGGACCATCCCCTTTTTATTCATTAAATGCATATAATTTCATAAGTTATCTCACCTTCTTTCCATCACTTCCTCTTTATTAACCTGTTTTATCAACCGTATTTAGTTTGCTCCATCTTTATTTCATTTCCGCCCATTCTTATTCTTTCATTTGCCCTCCTTCTCTCCCCAGGCGGCTCTCCTCTCCTTTGCATGTCACTACTTCTCCCCAAGACACAGACTGAGAAAGTGAAGGGGTGATTCAAAGATGAAAGAAAGGGAGAGAAACAAATTGACAAAGATGAACAATAACAGAAGATGTGCAAGTGAAGAACAGTGGACATCAACAGGCTGTGTTGAACTAAGACTAAGGGCTTGCTGTGTGGGGGAAAGTGTTTTCTTGCAAATTTGCTATGTAGAAAATATTGATATGAAATTTGTGGAATGACTATTTGTCAAGAAAGAATATGAATAAATTAGAATAGCATATGAAATTGCTACTGAAAATACACTCTAACACTTTTGATGGACAGGCATTTAATTAACACACCATTTTGTGCTGTAAAAGACAAACACATATATACACACACACTGACAGATGGATTCTCACACCATCTGCTGCTTAGCAGCACTGGGATAACTCTGAGTTCAAAGAAAAGTTGTTGCTTAAAGGGTAAACCCCAATAAAATGTTACTGATTGTGGCTGAACCAGAAACTCTGGCAAAAGCAAAAATACAAGAGAAGACATTCTAACATCAGTTTTGTAGCTTTAAGCAGATCAGAGTATCAAATGTCTGTGAATATGAGAGAAATGGTTTTGTTTGTAAAGAAGACAATGCTAGACAACAATAGTATTCTTTTTATATATTTGCCATATTCCCCCAAAGGATACCCCAATAAGCTTTATATGTATGTACTTTATGAGCACTAAATATATCTTACATGTTAAACGGGATTCACTATTAGTAGAACCATTTGTTTTGTACAAGTGCTGATCGCAGCCATTACTTTCAAACTGGTCAGGGTATTTATAACTGTAGAATTCAAGTTGTGCATAATGAGGACATACAAATATTGAGAAAATATTGTTGTGAAATTACCTTTTATTATTTTCCTGGTTATTCTATAGAAAGGAGAGGTTCTGAAAAGAGTTTGAGTCATTTCAAAACTGCAAATCATCTTTTCATAGACTTCGTTGGTGTTTATGGCCATAGCACAGGTCAAGGGATGGATCCATCCTCTTTGATGCCATAATGTTGACCGCTCTCTCTCACACAGCAGGTGCAGTGATCAAAAAGGGCTTTTTACTGCCTCTCTGTCTGCCTGACCTCCTCAACCTTCAGCCTCTGCGAGTCTGTGTGTCTGATTTTGTGCGCGTGAGTGTTTGTCAGCCTGCGTTGTTGGCCAAATGCTTTCCCTGACCTACACCTTTCTCTTTCTAATGCCTTTTCCAAAACATATTTATAATGGTCGGAAAATATTGCTTTTTTCTCACTAATGACAATCCCAATGTTTCCCTGTTCCACACCATCAACCCTCGAAAAGTACTCTGTCCACTTTTCAAAAGGTTTTTTCAGAGTGATAAACTTAAAGTCAATACTGTATATGTTACATAGAGGTGAACATGAACGCCCTGGATTTTTTAAACATGCCAGTTTAGCCATTCCCTGCAGTGAATTCAACTGTGAGGCAAAAACACATAATTTATAGATCTATATGTAATGATGATGATGACAATGATAACATAAAAATATAGTATTATAAAGATAATAATATTAAGTATGTAAACATTTTTAAGAATCTCCGTCTTCCAAATAGTGTGGACAAATTCTTTGAAGCTTTGTTTTGTTTATGTTTCATTTTGGGTTTTCTGTAAATGCTTTCTATACTGCTGGCCCTGTGGTGACCCCAGTGAAGCTGACACGTTAGTTAATGCGTATTCTCTCTGTGTGAGTTTAAAATTATAACTCTGTATTCTCATGCTGAGTTGCCTCTATGCTATCTCATGATGGACTATTCTGACAAGTGAAAGGACTGAGCAGTAGTGTAGAAAGCATTACATACTATGATTTAAAAGAGTATTTTAGGTCTAGTGAAATGCATAATGAATATGACTACAAACAGTATGAGCATAAGTATGCAGAGATAAAAGGTATATAAATATATATATATATATATATATATATATAAAGTTTTGTTTTAAATAAAATACAGTAAATACTGATAAACAATAGGATAGAGGTACAACTAAGGTGTTGAAATAAATGCTAAAATAAACTACAGCCCTGTTGTGATTCTCATTTCTCCTTGGATTCCCTCCTTTGACAGTTTCACATAATGATCCAATTTAAAGTGCTGTGTCTGAATTGAGTCATTTGGCAGCAGCTTGTCTCAGCCCTGCGGTGGTTGAAGACAACATTGTTTTCAGGTCCAGAATTATTTCCCCATCAGGCTCAGTGAGCTAATAGGACAAAACAGTAGAGCTCACGGGGAGGGAGAAGATGAGATGGCTTAATTTAAAGCAAGCAGTGGTTGCATTCATGCAGCAAACGCCTGTAAGGCATGAAAAACAATGAAAAACAACTTGGAAGAAGTCGAATGTAAGATTGTTAGCTAGTATGGTGGCCAGATTATGGTTCATGGGAGAAAACAGTAAATATAATGCTGTTGTTTTTTAAAGTTTGTGCCAGCTGTCCAGATTGTCTTTTCTTTGTATTACTCTAGTTGGAGTCTGCTCATAGTTGGCAAAATTACATATGTCAGGGCTTGTTTTTCTCTGGAGATGAAGCCACAAGCTGCCATTTTTCTTCGCACAGTAAGAAAAAGCTTTGATGGTGGTTGAGAGCACTGTCTAACAACAAAATCTCTCATAGGTGTTGAATTGGGTTGAGATTTTCTGACTGTGAAGGCCACAGCATATCATCATCAAGCATTTGCATTTGTTATGTTTTTTCACTCATTCAATCGGATTTCTCCTTTAATTTGTCACAAATCTCTATTTTCAATGGAGGCTGAGTAAATAGGGACACTGATTCTGGAAACTGATGTTACTCTTGAAATTCTAAAATGTCATTTTCCGATGCTGCGAGCACCACAAAAAAAACATCCATTCACCTACCTCTATTGTGCCGAGTCAGAAATTTCAGACTGATATATCAAAACCTAGGCACCTGAAGCAGAAACTATCTTTATGACTAGATAACTAAATTATAATCAATAAAATCACAAAAATAATACTGGTAACTTATACTTCCAAGTTTCACATAAGACACAAATTGTCCTTTTTTATATTGTGGTTGCCCATTTTGCTTTAAATCAAATCAAATCAAATCAAATTTTATTTATATAGCGCTATATCATAACAAAGTTATCTCATAGCACTTGTAAATATAGAGCAAGTCCAAGCAAACTCTATATCTACAGACCC
>JAVQJF010100566.1:0-12566 GCA_036023855.1 Gadopsis marmoratus | reverse complement strand
ACTTGGGGTTCAGTGTCTTGCCCAGGGACACTTCAACATGTGGACAGCAGGGGCTGGGATCGAACCACCAACCCTGGGGTTAATGGACGACCGCACTACCCCCTCAGCCACAGCCGCCCCATAGATTATTTTCTTGTTCAACGAGATAAAAACTAATATTTTCTGAGGTTGTGACAGTAGCGTGTTCTTGCTGCTGTTGAACGCAGCCGGTCGAAGTCATTCGGACTCTTTCAGAAAGTGTTTGGTAGTTTGTTTGAGACTCTGAACGCCTCGACACGGGGGTGTAGGTTTGACTCGCTGGTTTGAAAGGATTCGAGACGATCAATGAGGTTCGCTGCTGTGGTATTTCAAGGCTCAGGACAGGGGTTTATGGGCGGGGCAGTGAGAACAGGTGAGGGGCCGGTGGGGGGAGGGAGTTCTGCTGCCTACCTGCTCCTCCTCAGCTCCTCCTCCTCCTCTTCCCCTTGTACTGAAACAGAAATCAGAGGAGGCGTTAGATATCTGTGAGGCCGGTCGGTCGGCTTTAACATGTAGGAACAGGTGGGCCATCACACCTGTCAGTGACTGATTTTAATGAGTCCTCCACACACCTGGAGCCACTTTTAAAAATACATCCTGCCAGCATGCACTGAGATTATTCTTATTCATTCATTTATTGTTTGAACTCTAGGCTTTTTACATGAGAAACAGAATGAAACAGAACAACGTCAGGACAAGAAACTCACAGGTCTCAGTTCCAGTCATGTGGGCCAAGACCCGGAAGGACTTGGACTGCATGTTGGCGCTGCGGCGGCTCCATTCGTCCAGGTCCGGGTCCTTCTCTGCACTCTGTATGGCCTGATAGACCGGGGAGGCGCTGTCTACAAGGCGGTCTTTAACTGGGAGAGTACTGCAACCACAGACAGAGGGCGCCACAACCACCCCCCACACCCCCGAAACCAAACGAGGTCAACACCAAGACCCTAAAGCTTCAGTGGACTTTTAGAAACCTTGTGTGTTTTGGTGGAAGAGGGAGGTTCTTTGTCTGAAACCTGGAGCGCTAAAATGTTTAAATGAGTTCCAAAAAGCACACAAGTGATGACAGAAGGAAAAGAACGCAGGATTGAGCTGGTGAGGATTTGATTTTGCACGACATGAAATGGAAATAATGCTGCTACACGTGTTTGTTAGACAGAGTGAACAGATAGAAACCACCAAAGAAGAAGAAGGAACGGGCTCAGAGCATCCAGCAACAGCAGTTTAACTCCGGAGACTTCTCCGTCTCTTTCAGGGTTTTTTAATTTTGTCGACTACCCAGCGTTACTTTTTGGCCTGTTTGGTTTTGTGTTTTTGTGACACAGTTTCTCCGTAAATGACGGACTGATGAGCGGGACACGCACACTCGAGTGGAACTGGTTTTTCAGTTGGAGCTCGTCCTCTGTACGGCTGGATGAAGAACAGGTGTGAAGATGTTCAGGAGCAATATCAAAAGCGGTCCTTCATGCACACACAGCGGCACACATCCCAAAATGCAAACAGGATGGACAGCTGAGTGTGAGAGCTGAACGTCTGCAGACACCTGGTCACAGCTGATCTGTGCTTCAGCTTCCTGTTTATAGCAGAATATAAATGAAACAGATCTGTAAGGTGAAAGCAGAGTTGGTGGGGCCTTTTCAGCCCTGAGTAGTGTCTGAAGGTCGTTACTGTGATGGCTGAGGTATTAAGATATTGCAATGTACAGTTTATCAGACTGAGGTGAATATGTAACTGCAGCAGATACTGACTACATCAGGAGCAGGTCACACCTTCTCCACAGGAACACAAACAAACAGCGTTCAAACCTCTGCACAAACACGGCAGGAACCTCTGCACAAACACCACTTCCCTCATCTTCTTTCTGACCTTCACAAACCACAAAGTCACAACTTCAACCTGGAAACGACGTCCACACAAACTCCAACAAACAGTCCGAACTAATGTGGGCTAATACGACGAAGGCTGAGCTTCAAAGGGAGGAAGAGGAGGAGAGGACAGGAGAGCATGAACTACTCTAACATCCATCAGCAAGCTGAGGAGGAAGAGAACCTCCCTGAAGGTTTGACGCTGAAGATGACAAACAGCCACTAACCCACTCAATGATGACGTCCTGGGAAACATAATATTTCTTTGCACAGCACCTCAGTATTTGATCATTATTAGTTCAAATGTTTCTCGCTAGGAGGCGGAGGAGGTAGGAGAGAAGATACAGGAAGACGGGTGGTGCACTGGTGAGGAAGAGGAGGGAGAGGAGCAGAGGGTGAAGAGGACAGAAAGGAAGACAACAGGGGAGGAGGAAGATGAGGGAGAGGAGGTGGTGTTCTTACCCAGCGTCGTGCCCCTTCCCCTGCGTCTGTCCTGCGATGGCGTCCATGATGGCGTCCTGCGAGTACATGCTGATGGGGGTGTTGTACTGGGCGTGGATGATGGTGGCCTTGCCCCCGGGGCCCTTCACCTCTATGGGCTTATGGGTGGAGAGGGCGGTGTCCAGGGCGCCGGGGGTGAAGCCGGCGCTGTTGGCGGGAGGGGCGACGTGGCAGGAGGAAGAGAGAGAGAGGAAGAGGAAGGCGAGGTGGAGATACGAAGAGCAAAAGGCGGATGGCAGGATGTGATGTTTGTCATGCTCACAGCAAACACACGACTCCCTCACAGCTTTCGGTTAACGCTCTGGGTTTCACACAGGAAGGCTGGGCAGACATTTAACCGAAGCTTTGTTGAAGGCCAGCGAGAAGGCGAATGGTTGAACGTATCTGGGAGACGGTGTTGACTTATAACTGCTTAAGTACAATGAGACGCCTGTTACTGACGGTGTTTACTTGCTGACTGACACGTTTCAACACAATCAGCAACAAATGGCGCCTGTATCTGTATCTGTACCGTCTCTCTGCGCTGGCGTCGGGTTACAGCAGGTTTAAACAGCAGACCTGCCAACAGCTCGATCCAAATGAAGCTGCCGCAGCCAGATAAAGTGCTGTTTGTATTTTAAACCCCATCTTGTGTTTCTTTCAACAGCTTTTGCGGTTTCTGATGAGGCTTGAACAGATTTGTTCAGCAGATTAGTTTGACTTGTGAACGTCTCCATGGTGCTCCGAGGCTTCACAGCCGCAGGAACAACGTTTCACAACCGGCAGGAAGGAAAGCAGCGAACCACAGCAGGACCCAAACACTTCAAACACGACGTCGACCAATCCTCCACGTGTCAAACTGTGGCCTTCACAGTCGCACAATCGCCTTCAGCATTATGTCGCATGCAGAAAAACACTGACAGCTAATGAACTCGCTGCTGCCTCGTTAGCTGGAAGCTCATTCGTCAGCGACAACACACACAGAACAGGCACACTTTCCCCAAAAAACTGACTGGACTCTGGTGGAAAACTGTCTGTGTGCGTTTTAGCTGAGTTCATTGATCTGGAGGGAAATACACTGAATTTATTTAGATTCACCTAAATGTATAGAAACACAGAGGCAGAACTAATTCCACCGTGGTTTGACTGACTTATGGCCATTTCACCCTGTTGATCTATTGATGTGTTGATGAGTAAAACGTGGGACCAGAACGACACCCTCGCTGCCAAACCATGCCAGAAAAGGACCAAACAGCAGAGCAAACACACTACAAGGTGCAGTCGGCAGGAGAGGATACTAACTTGGGAGCGGCGGGGGGGAAAACCTTGTTTGGCCGACAGCAAGGAGACGAACACAGAGAGAGGAGAGAAGACGAAGCTATTAGAAAACACATTCACAGCTTGTTCATGAGGTCCTTCAGCTGACGGGCGACAGGAGGAGGAAGAGGCTACAGAGAGGGAAGGGATGAAGGTCAGAGGTCAAACATCAGACCAATATCCTCCCACAACCCTGGATCTTCCAGACAGTCCGCTTCCACACCTGGAAGATTACCCACAGTTTATAGCAATATGATTGTGATGATGTAAAAGAAGAAGAACCAGTCGTCTCCCTGCACAATTTATAATAATGAAGATGTCCATTTTGCATTCTGATGTATACGTTCACAGAAAACATTTGAACACAGTCTCACTGCGACACGCCGCTCTGGAGAGCTTAGACATATGTATAATTAATAATTAATGTCTACACTGGCTTTGAGCTTTGAGGCCTGCATCTACGGTGGCCGGCGAGGGCCAACGCACTGCAATACTCCCCCAAAATATTTCCATGAGGACTCAACAGCAAAAGTCAATAGAGTGGCAGTTCTCCAGGCCGGGAGGGGGAGCCGCTGAGTAGAACAGTTTGAATTTCAACCAGAAACAGAGAAGAAAAGTGCCGTAAACAGTAGTGATGGAATAACCGGTTAATTTTAGTGACCTAGCTCTTCATTTCCTGTTGAGTAAAATGTACTACTCTTTTCTGTCCAATCCTGAGCAGCTGCCATGTGAGAAAAAAGAAACGCATACATTCGACATACTATCTGAGAGGACTCGTCCCTACTAGTTCATAACAAAAGGAGTAGTTCAGTGAACGATTGGTAAAGAGGTTCTGTTGTGTGGACTGGATCTGTTTTCGGGCTCTACGTGTTTCTGAAGCTGCAGCATGTTTTCTCCTCGTGGAAATCTTTGCTACTTTTGACGCAAGAAAATAAAAATAATTGGTGTTATGTTATTAATCCATGATTTGTAAATTAAAATGTCAAGGCTTCCTGTAACTTCAACAAGTGAACAGAATGAGTTGAAACAGTTTGCAAATCCATTTTGATTTTACTTGAAACTTTAAGAACTGGACTTCAGTCTTTAAGTTAAACTAGATGCGTTATTTTTTACAGTGCAGGTTGATAATGCATAAATTGTTGCCATGTTAGTGTGAACCCCTTCATGTGATGACAGTGAACGCATCACGCGCGACTGAAGCCTGCGACAGCTCAGCAGACGTTTGTGTTCAGCCAGACACAAAATAACAAGGGTGTGCTAAGCTAATGGGCTAACAGCTGTCAGTCAATGTTCAACTACATCATCGAGGGCCTGCTCACCGCACACACTTCTATTACATACAAAGTTGTGTGTTTAGGAGCAGACTAACAGTGTGTGTCTGTGTCCAGAAGGTTCCCTGACCTTTACCAGCAGCCAGAGGAGCCGACAGGTGTTTGGCCTCTTCAGTGACACAGTAACCGAATCACCGAGGAAACACCACAGGCATGCTGGGTAACTGTAGTGCTGTGACTGCTACGGTGGAAGGGTGTATTCTGGTCTGTTACAGGATGAACCTGTTCCTGTGGGGGGGCATCACAGTTTGAAGGTTATGTCACCATTATTCACAAGACAGTGATGGGTTTAGAACGAATTTAAAGGAACCACTGTTCTCCACCTAGAACGGGTTATGCGAGTTATAAAACAGGCTGACTCGGGTGTTATTTTATTTCTGTTAAAGAATAAAATCTGTTGTGTCTCTGAGACTGACAGCTGAGCAGAAGTACAAATGTATGAAAGTACCAGAAGTAAAAGTACTCATTATGCAGAATGGTTTGTTCTATATTACTGGATTATAATCACGAGTTCATCACCGTAATGTTGCAGCAGGTGGAGCTGCTTTTAATCACTTCATGTTCTGCTGGGTAGTCTGTGAAAGAGGACAGGGTCAATAAAGTTTTATCTTAATCCATATTATTACATCATAATTTACTTGTTGATTATATTTTGTGATATTAATCTGAAATAAATATCTCCCTCTGAGATGCAGTGCAGCAGATGTTTAATGTAGCAGAAAATGGAAGTACAAGTACCTCAGAACTGTTCAGTACAGTAGTTGAGTACTAAGTTACGTCCCACTTCTTCCACCACTGAGTACATTTGGTGTTTTAAACAGTTTAAACAGCCCTCAGTTATACCAGGATCCATGTTGTTGGGTTAGGGGTTAAGACACTGAATGTTCTGAGCCACGTTTCTCCTTCTTCTTCGTGGTGAAATGTCAGCAGCAGGTTTACAGAAGTCCAGTTATTGATCTGAAACCAGAGTCGGTGCTCTGCTGACGCGTTGGACAACATGGCAGGATGATGTTAGACGTTTCTCAGACGTGGAGCTGCTGCAGAAAACATGACTGTGCTGAAGAAGCCAAAGAGCCACAGTTCGTCTGAGTGCTGACGGGCAACAGGAAACAACCAGCCGCGGTTAAAACAGAAATATACACCGACATTTTACTGCAGTTCGTTCATCAGACTGGCTGACTGACGACCCTAACAAGATTACAGCTGGAACTTAACGTGGAAACGTTTACTAGCTAGCTAACTGTCACTATTTGGCAGAGTGCTAGGCTTCATAGCTAATGTTAGCATCATCATTTTGGGAAACACTTATTTCAATTAGCTGAAGTCAGGGTGTGGTTAACTTAGCTTAGCATAAAGACTGGAAGCAGGGGGAAACAGCTAGCTAACAGAAGTGAACACGTGGCGTCTTGTTGGTTTAATAACCGAACGTGCAGGTTTGGCTTGTTTTAGGCTCGTTTAGTAACAACTGGGACCACAAACAGCCTGAACCCTGAACGCACCACTGAACTGAGGCAGCAGTATGAACGGTGATGCGTTCGCTTACTGTTGTACGTACAAACTACAAAGTCATCGACTGAGTCGAATCAGCAAAGTGACTCTGGAGTTGCTCCTCTGCAGCAGGAGGTGCTGACAGCAGCAGTCCTCCTTCTTTAGCTCATCCTGGTCAGGTTTGAGCAGCTCTGCCTCTGAGAAACCGTTTGAATCTCCTGCCATGTTTCTTCCTCCGCTTCGTCATTAAAGCGTCTCTTGGTCTCTACGTACCCTGCAGGCCGGCCCGCCTGAGTGGCTGAAATCTCCCTCAGAGTCTCCTCTGAGTACAGGCCGATTGGGGAGTTATACTGCTTCCTCTGAGCGGGGCTGCCGGCCGCTCGGCCCCCAGGAGAGTCTGCCTCTACAGGCCCGGAGGAGGCACTGCAGGCTGACAGGCGGCCGTTCACCTGCACTGACTGAGGCTTCAGATGGAGCGGGGAGGGGGGGGGGCACAGAATAGAACTATCAATATCTGATCAATATGTTTTATAGACAGGTTCTATGGTAAATGCTGTAAAAATATCTTTTTAATATCTTTAAAAATGCTTTTGAGCTTTTCAACCATAGGACTCATCAGTATAAGAGCCTGAAGATAAAACTATATAATATTTAAACATTACAAATATAAAGTCAAGTCATTTTTAAATCAGTATCTCTGCTACCTCTGTCTCCACCAATATAAATTAATTAAATGTTTTGGAATTGTGCAACCATATTTTTAAAATGTATATTTATGTTTATTGTCAGTATCAGCTGATATATGAAGACCTCAAAGATTAATTCAATTAAAAATTAAACACAGTCTGTATATGCCTGTTGTTTCGGGAGAAAAACTCACGTTTGTAAAACATCATCTTATCAGGGATTAAAAGACATTAATCACTGATAATTCTGACATTCAGCAGAACCACCTGTCTTTCTTCCTCCGGCCACCAGGAGGCGGCATCTCGTTATGTTGAACAGGTGACAGTCCCCTTCAGTGTGTGTGTGTCAGCCCTTTGTCAGTTTATTTCTTTTCTTGTGGCCGAGCAGAACTCTTCCAGATCAGGTCGGTCCGAGAGAAGAAACGTCTGTATGTGCCGACTGACTGGATGGATCACATGACCCTCCGGGGACACCATACTTTCATTCTGTGATTTTAGAATGAATTTTTGGATGCTGTACTATTGCCATCAATAACAGGTAACAGTTTCATCTCAGTATCCATGGTGGACACGAGTGCAGCGGACATCTGCAGTGGCAGAAATGCATTCTGGGTCAAGTTACCTGTTGGTGAGGGATCATGGGAATAGTGGCGTCGATTCTCGGCGTCGGCATCAGAACGGGACGCTTCGCCCTGAAGGAAGACAATGAAAACACGATGATGAACTTTCACCTCAAGTTTTCTTCAGTTCAACATAAGTAGAATAATAATTAATAAGATAATTCTGACTTTTATCTAATAATCAAAATTCACCACAAATAAATTAGCACGACACAGACATGATATTAATTCAATAATTAACAGGGCCGTATCAAAAACAAGTTTAAATACTGAAACCATGACTCATCTGCTGATTCTGTTCTCCATTAATCCATTGATTGATTGATTGATTGATCACAATGAGCCCAAAGTGACTTCTTCACTACCAACAGTCTCAACATTATTAACATCGTTCAGAGGAAAATCTTCACATCTGAGAAGCAAAGAATCCCCCCCATCCATTCACTTCCTGTCAATCAGCTGATTCATTAGTGGACGGATCGATCAGCTGAAACTGTTTCACAAATGCAGCACAGTAAAAAGTACAATATTGTATTTTTGATGCGGAGAAGAACTAAAAATACTCAAAGTAAAGTACAAGTACCTCACATGTGTACTGATGTACAGTACTTTGAGTAAAAGTACAAACAGCAGCCAAATGAAAAGGAACCAGCAGGAAGTCCAGTCTGAACGTATTTTAAATAATTCAACAAACAAGAGAAGCACTGTGCTTTCTAAGAGCACACATTCATACATGCACGAGGTGCGTTCCACATTCTACAGCTGTAAAATCATCCCTTTCATGTAACAATGTGACAGGAAACGTTCATATGTGTGAAGGAATAATAACCTCCTGCTTGTTATTTGGCTGTAATCTTAAGTATCCTCACATCCTGAACTCCCTCCCGAGTCCAAACTGATCTCTGTAAGTCAGGGTGATGGAAATACATCACATCGGCAGAAGGACACTTCTTATTCATATCAAGCACCAACAGAACTAGTGACTCAGATTTATACCAGTAAGTTCAGCAGCTCCTCTGTGGCAGCTGGACTCCTGTCACCCACAGGGTGAAATGTAAATGTTGCTGCATAAATAACACTTTAGAAAAAGTAGCAAAATGTCAAGCTAGATGGACTTCACACAGGGAGGATCAGGAAAACAGGCGCTGCTCATTAGTTTTCCTCCTTACTTGGTCATGGTGAGTGCCAGGTTGTAGTTGGCCATCTTGATCTTGTTCTGGGCCTCCAGGTGAGTCATCCCCTCGGTGCTGACGCCGTCAATGGCGACGATGACGTCACCCTGAACCAGGTTGCCCTGCGCCGCCTTGCTGCCCGGACTGATCTGTCCACACACAGACGGAGACGTTCAGATCTGACTTTGGACACGGGGATCAAATGTGGAACACTTTGGTTCTCTGGGTGGCTTTTTATTGATTAATAACTTAAACCAAGAACAAATCTGTGTAAACAAGAAGCAAACGAAAAGCCAGAGGCTTTTCCGTCAGTTGTCTCTGGGATGTTTCCAGCGACTCGCCGCGGCTCAGTGCACACGTCAGTCTGCACCTTTCAATCACTTAACCACGAAAAGCTGGACAGAACAGGTTCACCGTCTTCCACGAAACAATCAATCAAATGGGAAAAGAATCCATCAATAAGTTAGCGATTAATACGGTCTGTATGCTAAAGTCCCTTTAATCTGAAAATCCACCTCAGGAGTGGAGTTTGATTGGTGTTTACCTGAGAGAGAACATGTGGAGGACGTGACCTTCATTCACAACACAGCTACAAAATCACAGCAGCAGAGAAACTGCGACATACGAACGTTCGGCATCCTCATATATCCTCACAGATCAGATCAATAATCAGCTCAGTGCCTCCACAGCAAGGCCTCGAGAGGGAAGAGCAGGTGGAGGACAAGAAGATGGAGGTGGAGACGTATCTTGTAGATACAAATCTTACATACATCTAATATCTGGTGCTTCAGCAGGAGCAAGAACAGAAAACAAGAAAGCTTTCAATACACACTCTGCATGCCAGTGATGTTTTATGACAGACGTGAAGAAATGTGAACTTGTCCTTTAACCGTCTGTCTGTCTGTCTGTCTGCCTGCCTGCCTGCCTGCCTGCCTGCCTGCCTGTCTGTCTGCCTGTCTGTCTGTCTGTCTGTCTGTCTGTCTGTCTGTCTGCCTGCCTGCCTGCAGGGTTAAACACACACAGTCATAAAGGTTAAATAGTGCTTCTTATCTTGCTCTGACTCATCTGGCTGACATTTCCACTGCCTGCGGGTTAACGTCTGTGAGTGAAACGGCGCCCCCTGGGGACGAGCTGCTATGCCAGTGACAGAAACAGACCGCTGGGAGCCGGCCCCAGGTCACCCTCTGCTCAGTCCAGTTCCAGGAGGAAGAGGTCCTGCAGCGAGGACCTATTCTGCAGCTATTCTCCAGTTTGCGGCTCTGCATCACACCCAGGATGTCTGCTGGTTATCTGGCTTCACTGATTCGAACAAACGCCATCATGCTAATCGCATCAACCCAGGGGGGCTAATCCAACCATGAGCGCGTTCACATGAAAGGTCGGCTCACGTTTCCACCACAAACAAACTGGGTTCATAGAACTCCATTCACTGTAAGCAGGGACAAGAAAAGAATGGTTTCTCCAAAACCAAAACCTTTTCCATTGTCGAAGCAAGTGTCAAACAAAAACAACTAAATAATTGACATAAATGGAAGAATTGTGAAGAAAGATATTAAGATATTTAGAATTGATTTTAAGATTTTACTGATCACTTGTAAAGCGCCTGGGTCTGGCCCCAAGAGATACAGCAGAAACACCGACCCCATATGAGCCAGTTCACAGCCGTTAGACCCTCAGGTGGGGGCCAGAGTCCAGGCTTGTATTTAAAGATGACCGTCAGGAACCCTCCCCCCGCTCTGGACTGACCTGTCGGTGGAGATTAGACATGCCTTGCTCAAGGAGCTTTTGGACCATGGCTGCAGAAAAAACTAAAAGTTTCAAAGCAGAGGTGCTGTGGCTCAGCTGGTGAAGATCCTGGGTTCAAATCCCAGCAGCACCTGGATGGAACCTGCTGTTGGCTGTGAGCGAACACAAAGCCTCCTGTTCCGTTTGTTTACTGACTTCAGCGTCCAGATTATTTCAGATCAGCCAGATCAGAGTTGGACTTTCAGCAAACAATGCGAGTCCTGTCCGTGGCTGCAGGGCGGCCTACTTTCACGCTGACCCACACACACTGCACCAAAAACCATAACTGCTGCTGCTGCTTCTGTTCCAGACGTTTCAAACTAAAAGTGATCAGGTTTGTGGTTTTGGAAGAGCTCGTCCGCTCACTCTGCTCACACAAAGGAAAGCAGAGATTTCTTCGCTGGCTGACATCATGCAGATATAAGTACTCATGCTGTAGTGCTGGTGAAGCTGTCGTGTTTAAATGTGTTTCAAACATCAAGCTCTGTGTTATCGTATATATATATATATATATATATACATATCAGTCAACACTATTAACATGTTTCAGGAGTACTTTTACTTTGCTTAAGTACCAATACAACAAGGTCAAAATACTCCATTACAAGAAAAAGTACACAAGTATTATTGGTTAAAGTATCTTAAAGTATCAAAAGTAAATGTATTCATTCCACAGAAAAATGACCTGACCAATGGCAATGGATTATTTTACAAGCTAGTTCAGCCCTGTGGTTCCCAACCTAGGGGTCGGGGCCCCTCCAACGGGTCACCAGATAAATCTGAGGAGTCGTGAGATGATTAATGCGAAAGGAAAGAAAACAAAGATGATTTCTGAATCTATTCTCAGCTTCTGGACCTTCTAGTGGGGTATCGGTTCAATTGAACAGTGTGAGAAGTTTGGAGGGGAATCGTCTCTTTGGTAAAAAGACAGCAACAGCTATGAGGTGCTGTGGCTCAGCTGATGAAAGCGCCCGTCTCGGAAACAGGAGATCATGGGTTCAAATCCCAGCAGCGCCTCAAACAGATCTCCTCATGGAACACCTGCACAGGAGTCTGCAAGCAGGTCATCGGTGCTCGCTTTTAATATGAAACACTTCCTCACACTATGAAAGTGCTCTGCAGCTTGATTGGTAGACAGAGAGATTCTTTATGTACATGGCAGTGATGGCGGCGT
This sequence comes from Gadopsis marmoratus, assembly GCA_036023855.1. Classification (NCBI taxonomy): domain Eukaryota; kingdom Metazoa; phylum Chordata; class Actinopteri; order Centrarchiformes; family Percichthyidae; genus Gadopsis; species Gadopsis marmoratus. The sequence continues at coordinate 633 of JAVQJF010100566.1, read as the reverse complement.
GTCTACTTCCGACTACAACACAGGAAAATGTTACTCTGTGTCTGTAACAGTAGATGTGACCGAAGAGCAGAGGGGCAACTGATAAGATGTGTGTGTGGACTCACTGACCTTCAGAGGCTAAAAACAGTCTCCAGCCTGTCAGCAGCCGCTCGCTGCCACACTGCAGAACCTCCCTGCAGGCCTTGTTGTCATGTTGTCATGTCTGTAGTTGATTCGTGTTTCTTTGTAATCGGTTTGCGTCTCTTTGAGGCCCTTTTCTGTCTTGTAGCACTCATTCGTTTGACATTCCCACAACAAATGAGACCAGTCCCTTCAAGAGGCCCTGGGCCAGGTGGGACGTCCCGGGGTCCTGGGCCTGTGCCCGACTGGCCCGTTCAGTAATCCATGCATGCCTGCAGATACCCTGACAACAGGAACAACCTTCTTTCCTTCTGTAACAGGCAGCATGGTGACATAATCTACCAAGAGATGTATGAAGATCCAGATCAGTCCTTGTAATGGCAAATTCTATATGTACTCATATTTTCTATGTACTGAGTTGTTACTGTCTTAACAGCCTGTAGTGCTGCTCTCTCTTTTCTCACGCCACATCTGAAGTTGATTTATAAAGTTCCTTCCCTTGTTTCAATAATA
>JAVQJF010100544.1:0-15723 GCA_036023855.1 Gadopsis marmoratus | reverse complement strand
TCAGACTCACATTGGACTAGTGGTGTATATCACCAAACACCATGTGCCTCAATCTTTCTCTTTGTCTGTTCTGTTTATTTCACCAAGCACCATAAGACTATGATTATATCCTCAATCCTTCCACTTTGTCTGTCCTATTTAGCACTATGCATCTATAATGAAATACATTAGCCAGCCTCCGCTGCTGCTGGATGTCCATATCCACAAACCTCTGCTTCCCGCTCGCACCTGGATGGATTCTCTGTTGGCCTTCTTCCCTGGACTGCAGGTCAGACTGAATCATGTGAACTGAAGGTTTTACCCTTCCTACACTGGCTCGTACCGTCTCAGTAACGTTGTACATACTGTCCCTATTGTACATGTCTCAGGTGTTGAAGGGAGATATCCGTCCTGCCATCGAAACTCATGAGATGTTGTATCAAGTTACGAAGAAACACAACTTCCTCCCAGAGGTAATCTTTCTCTCTGTGTATCCAACGTACCACATCTTGGGCTTTAACTGCTTCCATTTCAGGAGATGCTTCATTTGTCTGTTCTAATTACAATGCTTGTTATGGCGTGCTGACCCCTTCGTCCTTCTCCGTCTATCCTCAGGCCTTCACTACTGATTTCAGGGTACACTGGGCGCAACATCCCCTGAGGCCTGAGTTTGCAGAGAGCACCTATTTCCTTTACAAGGTAATTTATCAAGGACGCTTGACATAATGCAGACATTCTCTTTTCACTGACACAGTACTCAGGTAAATGAGTCTATCACACACCAGGCTTTGTTAAATGTTTTTAACTCTCATTTCAAGTTTCTGACATTTGACCAAAATATCAGGACTAATTACAATGAGAAACACTATCTCAATTTCTGCAATTATTAAGCAGCCTCCAGCATGCAGACCACTAGCTAGTGTTCATAATTATAATAATTTTTGCCCTCTGCATTCTGGTGTCTATGATAAAACACTGAGATCATTTGTCTTATGAATGGAAGTTACATCTTTGTGTCTGACCGGATTTCACTGGAGCCTTCTTCATGGCTGATTTTATGTCTCCTCATCCTCCCAGGCCACAGGAGACCCGTATTACCTGGAGGCAGGTCGCACCATCCTGGACAACCTCAACCGCTTTGCTCGTGTCCCCTGCGGCTTTGCTGCAATGAAGGACGTACGCACTGGGAGCCACGAGGACAGGTGAGAGCATAAAGACTGAGTAGCAGAGTCAATGAATTCATCCAAACATGCTTTAGATACTGTACCATCAGATTTTCATACCAGGACATGGTGGTATGCATGTTTGGTTATTTAAAGAGTTGTTACAAAGCTGTGTACTGAAGCAGGACATTTTATATTTGTAAAGATGACATTAAAAAGCAGGACATCAGTAAACTTCACTGTTAAATTAATTTATTATCAAGAATAATCCAAACGTTTGCTGATGAAAACAATCATTTAATATGCAAAGAAAAGAAACGTATGCCATTTTAATGATGTTATAATCACATAAAAAAAAATCTACGTTTAGTGGGTTGAAAAATGAATTAAGGAAATCGGGGGTCAAATGCAGCTTATAAAACATTAATGTACCGTAGTGAGTTTTTGAATATCGTCCAAGATATGCCGTTTGATATACAGTATCTACATTAAGCTGATAATGTGAACAAATATCAGCCTGCTGATAAGTCAGGCTCTGCTTTGCATTGACCTGAGTGATTATTTGATAAATTAACCCATAGATTAAAGTATCTGTGTCCCATATCTTAACGCCTCTTCTTTTCCATCAGAATGGACTCGTTCTTCCTTGCTGAGATGTTCAAATACCTCTTCCTGCTGTTTGCTGATGTGGAGGACTTATCTTTTGATGTGGAGGACTACGTCTTCACAACCGAGGCCCACCTGCTGCCCCTGTCCCTCTCTACGGCCCCTCACTCTTCATCTATTCCCTCAAATAGAACGGTAATCGACATGATGCCATTATAATAAAAATCTGACAAACAGATTAAAGCATTTCCACATCCTAACAGAATCTTTAATATGCTTACGATACTACAGTTGGAGGAGGAGCTGGACGACTCTAACTTTGATTGGACCTGCCCTAACACTCGCCTGCTCTTTCCTGACCCCGCCTTCCCTCGTAACCTGAGAGAACCAATCCGAAGTGCTGTGGACAAGAGCTGCCCCCGCCCTGTTGCTTACCGGTCTGTATATGTACAGTACAAGTTTGACCAGGTTACTGTATGTGCCTGCACTCATGATCTACTTTCCCTAACTACTGTGTCTTCTTCCTCCTCTCAGGGAGCCTGGCATGGGCCGTCCTCCTCTGAGAGCTCAGGACTTCATGGCAAACAACCCCGAACATCTGGAGCTGCTGAGGAGGATGGGAGTCAGTCTCATCCACCTGAAAGACGGCAGAGTGCAGCTGGTCCAGCATGCTACACAGGTGAACAGTTAAGCAACAAGGAAAACAAAACAACCCCCCCCACACACACACAATCCAAATAATTAAATAATTCTTAATAGTTTCTTAATAGTATGCTACTCCTCAGCTGTTTTTGTTCTAATCACTAAGAGTGGGAAGGACGGGGTAACTAATGATACAACACTGTTACGTTTCCAGCACACACAATCCTGCTGTCTTCTATAAATATAAATACTGCAAGTTAAATATTGCACTATGAAGTGTGCATTGAAGTGCACGATGTCTTTAAAACATACAACATCTTGTGATTCTGTATTATTATTTAAATGTCAAACAGCAAGCGAACCCACTGTGAAACTGGTGTACAACTGTAAATCAAGAGATTCGTCTAAACTGGAGGACATATTTTTTGTCCCAACTCTACAAATCATGGTGTCCTTTCCATCTCGACTTTTTAAAACCTTCTGTCCTTTCCTCTCCTGGCACACCCACACCTAGGCGGTGAGTGCAGTAGCAGCAGAGGACGGCGTGCGCTTCATGCAGGAGATGATGGAGCTGTCCAGCCAGCAGCAGAAAGAACAGCTGCCTCCCAGAGCCATTCAGATCGTCTCACATCCATTCTTTGGCAGGGTTGTGCTTACCGCCGGCCCAGCACAGTTTGGCACGGACCTGTCCAAAAGTTCCACAGGGGTGAGTGGGTTTTGTAGCTGCCAGGTTTCAAATGGGCACTTAACTGTTTGTTTTTCCTAAGAGAGCCACTCACTTTTCCCCAGCATTTTTAAGAGCGTGCTTCCTCTCCTAGAGGAGAGAACGTGTAGGACTAGACTGCAGCACTGTATGCCCCATAATATTGAAAGGTGTTCCGTCATTCTTTGTAGAATTTCACCTGTTCCGTTTCTTTCCTCATGCGTGCAGGTACGAGGCTTTGTGACTGTGGCTGAACCCTATAATGGCTGTACCGAGATCACCAATCCTGAGTATGTCCAGGGCCACATCGCTCTCCTTCAGAGGGGTCAGTGCATGTTTGCAGAGAAGGCCCGACACATCCAGAAGGCTGGCGCCATTGGAGGCATAGTCATCGGTGAGTGCAAGCAGCGAACGACACAAGATGGAAAATGACTAATCAATAGCAAGATTAGGACTCGATAAATGGATTATCTTGAAGACTGCCGGTTGAATAGGTTGCACATTACATTCAATTCAATTCAATTTTATTTATATGGCGCTATATCATAACAGAGTTATCTCTTGGCACTTGTTAATATAGAGAAAGTCTAAACCAACTCTATATGTATAGACCCAACATTTCCACCATGAGCAGCGCTAGGTGACAGTGGCAAGAAAAACTGCCTTTTAACAACCAGAAACCTCAAGCAGAGCCAGACAGGTAGAGAGAGAAAAAAATGATGGCTAAATAATAAAACATAGGACCATTCTCAATAGTCGTGAAATATTTTATGGTAGTCTTGACATTTTTTTCAATTAATAGATTAATTGAAAAATGTCAGAAACTAGTGAGAAATCCCCGTCACAATTTAGGTGATGTCTTGAAATTGCTCGTTATGTCTGAAATACAGTCCAAAACCCAAAGGTATTGAATTTAGGAAACTCCTTTTGCTCCCTCCCTCCTTCCAGATGACAACGAGGGCAGCAGCAGTGACACAGCGCCCCTGTTTCAGATGGCAGGAGATGGCCGCAGCACTGATGACGTCACCTTGTCTCTCCTCTTCCTCTTCCACAAGGAGGGCAACATCCTGTTGGAGGCGCTGAAGGAGTACAGGGAGGTGGAGGTGCTGCTGAGTGACAAAGCCAGAGACAGAGGTGTGACATTGTCATATGCCTCCATAGTTGTTAGAACTCTTCTCTAAGTTCCATTTATCGCTCTTGATAAGATTGATCACATCAGTGTACTCCTCTCCCTCCTTTGACCGAGCTCGGCTTCATAAAGTAAAGATGAAGTTTCGGGATTTGAAGTCTCAGGGATCGTGATTCATTCCAAAGCCACCCACCAGCTGTGGATGGTGGAGGGTTACACTCTTATCAATATTGCATCCTCATTCTTTTCCTCTTTTTCCTCATTTGCCAAATCCATCTGTTCTGTGTTGTGGACTGTAACAGTGCCTTTCCTGTCCTCTCTTTCTTGGTTTCTCTTCTTTTCTCATAACCCTGTCCCCTTTTGGATGAACAGAAGCCATATTCAAAGGTAAACCTGTTCCTGGCAGCCTGATTGAGGGCAGTAAGTATGTGTTTCCTTCCTCTATTTTTTTTTTTTTGTTTTGTCTTTGTCTGTTGTCCACACTTTTCATGCCTTCTCTTGCTTTTATCTCTGCTTTCCCTCCTCATAGTCATGCTTTCATCTCTCCATCCCTTCCTCACACTCTGCCCTCTAACCACAGGAATCTGTTTGTGTTAGATAGAAAAGCTTAGTGCAGTCACAGTATTGTCATTTGTTATTTTCCCCCACAAGCACTTATGACATGACCATTCTTTTTCTTCTTTTTTTTTGGAACTGGAGGCAACCAGTAGTTACACATGGCAAGGCTGGGTGGTGTGGTGGGGTATGACCCCTATTTACGTGGTTTCTGAGGACAGTGTTAAACTCCTAATTTGTATTTGATCAAATTGCCTTGATTTTATCTACATTAAAGTTTATATATTCAGCTGTGTTTGCCGTCAAAATGGCAAGATTCTATGACTAATGCAAAGAAGCCTGAACAGAGCTGAGCATCTGAGACTACTGCACTCTTCAGCAGATGAGATGCATGCCAAAACATACTCTAGACCACAAACCCTTTGATTCATGGCTACTCTCTGTAACCACAACCACTCTGTAACCAGGACACAATAATGACCAGGTAACCTGTGCCTCTCTGTACCTGAATTATAAAGCCTTGACGTTACCGTTCCTGTTGTCCTTGCAGCAGTCCTCAGTGTATTCCCTCAAATGTATTATATAAAGCACAGATTTGATCCTTAACACATTAACAACCTGCAGTGAAAGAAGCGGCTACATTTTTAGAAATGATAACGGATCAAATACACTTTTTTTTCTAACCAGATCTGTGCAAAATTCACAGTATAACGTTTTGCCAGATTTTTTGTCTCAGTCGACTCTGTTTGGTTGTGCAGCTATGTGAGAAAGGCTTTATCCTGTGGGGAAACATGACTCACCATCAGCATCATGCTGTTATAGTTGACAGCCTCTCGATGAAAACTGGTTTATTTTTGACTGGGAATGGCTACCAGGAGGCACGTTGTATAGATTTCCAACTGAGGAGGAGGAAAAGAGCTGTGTGTGTGTCCTGCACATCTTGTGGTATAAAGCTGCTCATTCACACACCCCTGCTTTCTCTTCAGGTGTGGACGTGCAAGAAACGGAGGAAGACTGCTTAACTGAGGCGACAACTCCCACCTCATTTGAACCTATTGACCAATCGCGAATGAGCACGATGGAGCTAGACGAATTGGCTCCCGAGGAGGTGCCTCCATCACAGGAGGAAGTCAGTGCTGTAGATGAAGACACTAGTCCTACAGAGGAAATCAGACCACCGGAAGAGGAAGCTAGTCCTGCAGAGGCCGAGTCTGATTTGGCACAGCCCAAAGAGGAGAGTGACTCTGAGAAGAGAGAGGAGCCCGAGGGCGACACGGATTCAAGCAGCCAGTCAGTGGATGAACTGCTGGCCGATTGGCAGGAAGACTTGGAGGCGTTCCAGCAGATGGAGAAGGATGAGCTCTGACAGTCACCGGCTGTGTCGGGTCCAGTGACTGCGGTTTGATCCCCAATGTGGGGAGAAACCTGGAGGCAAACACATCTTCACACGTCACCAGCCTCCATCTGATGAAGTCAAAGGCAGCTGCAGGAGATTTCTTTCATGACTGTTTCTTCTCTTGCTCTGTGAGGATGGTATGATGTGCCAAGTCAAGTCCACATTCTATCTCTGGACCATAAGGGAGTCCTTTTTAGCCTTGTAGGTGATGGATGAGAGACCAGGGTTCTTACCTCACTTTCTCATACAGTTTTTCTGTTAACCTGTCACAACAAGCCCTAATGAATGGCATGGACCAGGCTGTCTGCAACAGCATCTCACTTTCCAGTCCAAATGACTTCTCACACTGTCGCTCTCTCTATGCATTTCTGACTCCTTTTGCTCAAATCTACGCTGGTCCAACAAGTACTTTCTGACTAATGAATGCATCGACCAATTAATTTTATTTAAATGTGATGATAATTTGTGATGGTACGTTTACTGTCGTGATGGTCTTGGGCCTAATCATATGTACACACTGATGTGAGTTAAATGGGGGTCGGTGACATTGAATAAGCTGCAGGATCTATTATCTTATCTCTCTGGAGGTTACATGAAGTCAGCTGTCAATGTAAATATGTATTTGTTGAGATATTTTGACTTGAAACAACATGGCGCTGCTTTGCTCAGGTTCTGGTTCAACCCACACGCACCAACCTCTCGACCACATCGGGTGGAGCAGTCACACCCTCAGCAGCGTGGTGGGATGAATTACATGCCCGTAAACCGCCACAGGAGGGCGCTATATGACCTGTCTGTCATACTGTAGCTGCTTACTGATTGGAAGCAGCAGAAATAAGTTAATATGATGAAATTAAATAAAAATGGAGTGGGAAATCGGAAACACTGTCTACTTGGAGTTGATGCTCTTTTAACGCTTAATGTTGTGTTTCGATGTTGCAGTTCATAAGAAATTATGTAAAATGGGAGGAGATTTCTTAGCTAAACCACTTAGCTGGCAAGAGAGTGGAATATTTGAGTAAAGGTTAAGATTTTATTTTTTTAAATGAGTTTTTTTTTTTCCAACACATGTTTTTCTACAAATGGTGTGCTGACACCCACATAAAGTCAACCTGACACAGATGTCTAAATGGAAAATTCTCATCAAGCATCATAGCATTGCTGTCACACTGATTCAAGCAGTGCCGGAGAACATCCTCATCTTTTAATCAAGTAAAAAGAAAATCTCAGCTACAGGTAAATTCCTGTATTCCAAATGTACTTTTAAGTATCAAAGAAAAAAGAATATTATTATACATCATTCCGATTAGACTTTTTACTAACACACTAACATTTCAAGAGCATTTTAATGTCACAGCTGTTTGAGGTTTTTCTGCAAAGTAACTAGTACATGTCGATTTCACATAAAAGTGGTGAAATGTAGTGCAGTACAAAATAGTATGAAATTTAAATAAGAAGTAACTTAATTGTACTTAAGTACAGTACTTGAGTAAATGTACTTGCAAGATTAAAGTGACACCAAACATGGGATGTTTTTATGAGGGGGGGGGGGGGGGGATGTGTGTTTGCCGATGGATTTCCTTCAGATACTCCTCTGCATCACAAACAGTCTGCGCTCGCCACTAACGGCTCCTGGTGTAGCGCTTCTCCTGCCGGGGCCCGGACTCAGGCAGCGGCGGGCGCCGAGCTGGTGGGGTCACTCCTCTCCTCAGCAAGATGGCTGCGTTGCTGCGCGCAGTAGTGGCATCCTGGTGAAATGACGCAAGCCACAGTTCACGCTCAGCCCTCGAGGCTCTGAGCGCTCCAGTCTCCGCAGCGCAGATCCCGCCCGACACGCAGCCGGGAGACCGACTGGCCGTCCTCCAGTGGACCGAGCGGAACCGGTTCATCTGAGTAAGTACCCGCGCGAATGACTTACTAACCGTCTCCCAGAGCCGTCGTTTCTCCTCCAGCGACAAAGCTGCCGGTGGTTTCTTCCTCTCTTGTTGCTGTTTCCTGACCGCGATCACCCGGCGCTGTCCTCCCTGCAACACCGGGCTTCTCGTCTGTCGATGTCTTGTTGTTGTTGTTGTTGTTTGTGGTGCTCGCTGCAGCGTCACCGCAGCTTCATCTCGTCGCTTTTTATCGGCGATAAAAAAAAAAAAAAAAAACCCCCAAACCCCCACCGAGAGGAGAGGGCTTCGCGCGAGCTGTGGACGTTCGTGCCTCGCGCGGCTCGGACAGCGTTTCAAATGTTCCCACACATCCTGCTCGGCTGTGCCGCCGAGCCCGGAGCGTCGTTCGGTGTTGGACAAACACCCAACGGAGGGGAGACGGAAGACTGGTGGGGGCTGGCGGACGCTGGCGGACGCTGCAGGCCGCTAACCTTTGCGCAAATGAAACTATGTGTGCGCACACACACACACACACACACACGCGGAGACCGTTTGCGCTCCCTCTGCCCACAACACCGCCTACCGCTGTGGGGAACAAAGCGCCCAGTGTCTCCTGGCAGCGCAGCTGGACACAGCTGTTGAGCCCCAGGACGGGACGGAGGTCTGTGGCCGGGGCCAGGAGCTGCTGCACAGCCTGTGTGCCTCGCAGCTCCTGGAGTATAATGGGAGCAAACCTGCTGTCTGTTGACCACCACACACAAGCGTTAGCCTTTTTTTTGGCATTGATTTTATTTTTTTAGAAACTGCTGAGGGCCGGTTGCTGCTCGTTGCTGCTGCTGCTGCTGTCTGCCTCAGAGGGAAGACAGGAGCTGCTGGATGGCAATAATAGGAAAGTCACTGCAGCCAGAATTAGATTTGATAAGCAGACTCATTTGCAGCTCATTAGCTAAAACTCACCCCGGGTCTATTACGAATGTATCCGTCCCCCACTTCCTCAGACACTATTATTATGCACACAAGATCAGCAAAAGGACTCGATATGTTCCCAACGTCCTCCCTGACTGCTGCCTATGAATGTGCCATATGGCCATTAGCTACTGTAGATTTCCTGCATGTGATCAACACCAGACCATTGCATCCATTTGGTGGCTGTGCAGCGCCCTGGTGTGAAAATAAGGCTGGCGTGGCCAGTATTACAGAGCGTAGCATCCTGTCGCCAGCAGCTTACATCAGGGTTACGGTCAAGTACCGGCAATCCTGTGAGTGGATGTTGCAAGTCCCTATTTGATCTATCTGTCTGTCTTCATCTATCTGCCTTTCTTTCCCAGCCTCCCTCGCTTGCTTATCACAGAGTCTGTGTGTGTCTGTCTGTCGCTGCTCACATATGGCTTTTGGTTCCGGTGGCAAAAGACTGAAACACAAGTCTCACTCCTCCTCACGCCTCTCTTTTCCTCTTTGTCTGTCTATCCGAGGCAGGAGGATCTATTCTTAGTCTTCCTCCCTCTTCCTCGTCCCCTCAGTCATCATCGCCGCCATCTGCCCGCCCAGCCTGTCCACCTGAGGTCTCCCCCGCCTCGAGCTGATTAGCAGCAGTTCAGGTGATTGTTTGGCCTCTGTTGTGGGGTCATGACGCAACACCTGTGATGTCACCGTGCGAGGAGGTGGATGATTTCCATGGTTACCAGGATGTCTTCTCTGTGTGTGGGGGCAGGAGGGAGGGAGTTCCCATGACTGTCTCTTGCATCCAGTTTGTGTTTGCTTTGCATGCCTTGTGTTCTCTGCGTGGCAGTGCTTAGCACTGTCAGGTGTGATGTGGCAGTCCATATTGCAGTGCAGAAAGCACAAGGCCAGCACAACACGATCCCTCTGGGTGTGTCTGTCAGTTTGACTGAGGGGCTCGCTGGCCGATCGGGTTGTCTACCTGACTGAATAATCAAAGCGCAAACGGCAAACGTTGCAGCATGAAGCCAGAAAACTGCATCTGTGTCGTTGTCATCTGCTTTGTTATTTCTGGTTTGTGTGTCTGTCTGCATTGCCGTCGTTGTGCAGATCAGTGGATGTGGGCTGTTTTTCTGCTATTGGTGATCCTCTGACTGCTTGCCTTATGAGTCAACATGCCTGCGTGCACGCTCTGTGTGCTTGTGTCTGTCCCATGATAAAACTGCATCTGTCTGTGTCCCTGACTGTGTTTACAGTGCAGTTTGAATTCAGACTCCAGTAGGGAAAGGAGATGGAGACAGGGTCCAGTACTGATTTAGCTCGCCAGTTTTTTCCCTTCTCTTTTTCTCACTCCTATGCTCACTCTGAAGTGCTGTGTGAATCTCTGCACAGTGGTTTCCCATCAGACAGAATGCATCTGCTTCCCATCGTCGCTGTAGATAAAATGGTTTGTGATAGGATCTCTGCAGGCCGTTGGCTGATAATGACGACTCCACTGTTGGACTGATGGGAGAAAATAAATGGAGCGTTCAATAAAAGCCCATACATTCAATATAAAGAGTGATAGTGAAAGTAGAATAACAAACACTACTGTCTTTTGGTTGCAGTGTCTGGTGTAAAGATGTAAATCAGGTTGGGTGGGTTTACCTTCCAACACATATGTGATATTTAGATGTGGAACATTTGTGCATTGTAGTTGCTTTTCGAGACCGGATGAGTCATTTAATTTAGTAGAAAACACGACATGCCATTGCAGTAATTACATTTAGATTTTGCTCGATGGCTCAACATTGATGTGAATTTGAATAATAGCTATGATAGTGATCATTGTTGACGTTAAACATCCAGCACTACTTCCGTGTTTAGGGCAGGGCAATAATTCAGTATTGTTCACTGACTTCCAGCTCAATTGTATTGTGATAAAATAATTGTATCATTTTAGGGCTGCAACTAACAACTTTTTAAAGTTGCTATTCGTTTCTATATAAGCAGTTGATCTGTTGATTAATGTATTCATTGTTTTGTTTATAATATGTCAGAAAATAGTGTAAAAGGCCCAGTTCCCAAACCCCAAGGTGACATATTCAAACGTCTTGCTTTGTCTGACTAAGATACCCAAAGATATTCAATTTACAAGTATATAAAACAGATAGAAAAGGGTTAGTCCTCACATTCGAGAAGCTGGAAACAATGAATATTTGGCATTTTAGTTGGAAAAATTATGAATTGTTAAAATACTTGTTGAATAAATTTCTGTCAACTGACTAATCCGATGTATGGTTTCATCAGCTCAAATTCTAATCAAATTCTAAAAAGAAGCATCAAATTCTGAAATTTGAATCTGGAACCAGCAAATGTTTGGTGTCACCCATGACTGAAACAATTAAAGTTTATAAAAAGTTGTCTAATTGTTTGTCTATCGACTAATTGTTTCACCTCTAAACTTCTGCCGTGGCAAACTAATACATTTTATGGGCAGGCTGATATTAAAAACCAACAAAATGAGTTTTTGTTTTACACATTTCCAAGCTTGGCCTCACGTAATGTCTTGTGCTAACTCGCCTTTTTGGAATTGAAACATGAATCTCCGGTGATATAAAGCTGAGGCACTTTTCCACAGAGGAAATGCCATATATTCACAGTGTGTGACAGGTTGGGCTTGGGCAGTCAAATAAGATAACCAAATTGGTCACAAGATGAAAGGACTAAGGATCTGGTTGTCTTGCCACCTGAGTTAAACCATTTCCTGGGGGGTGGGGAAATATTGATTTTGCATATATTTGCCATATCGTGATAGATATCAGCACTCTGATAATGATTTCGACCACATCACCCGGCACAGCTGCCGTCGGCGGATTGTGAAGTATAATAACCTCCGCATGTTAGGCGTCATTAGTCTCTCGGACAGTTAGTTAGCTAGAGTTAATTGAGTGACCGGTGTCCTCGCCGTGGCGTGTGTGTCCCTGTGCAGGATGACAGAAAGGGAAAAAGAATCCACCGGTTTACATCTGAAAGAACAACACTGTGGATATTGTATCACACCAGCCATGTTGAGCCAGTCTCGTCTGCAGCCCGTCGGCGAAGGGCTCGGAAACATTTCTATGTTTCACTCGTGCGCAGACTGACATCCAAAACAGCTTATGCCAATTATCCTGCAGCGTGCTTGCCAATTACGCAGAAATGTATGTTTAATTTCTTCAGCAGTGGTAATTTCTAATGAATATGAATGCTGCTGCTGTTTTTATTTTACCGGGTGTGGGCTGGATTTGGAAGAGAAAACATCAACATGTTTGACCTTGTGTGGCTGCTGTGTTGGAGTGGGCCGCTCTATCAGCCGTGTGCAGCTGTCTGTTAGTAAATGTGATGAACAAGCACCTACTCACACACATACTAAACCTGGATATGTAAAAGCAGTGATAGTAAAAACATAAACCGCAATGCTGAACACCTTTTTTATTGGTCTGCCGTCGGCGATTAGCAGCAGTCTTTTTCCTTTTGGGGGAATTGTTGAATCCAAAAATACACCTGTTTTAAATACATCCAAAGAATAGAACAAGATCTCAAATCAAAGGTTATTCAAATAACTTCTAAAAGTGACCACCATTAGCTGGCTTTAATGACCTGCCTGATGTTACTGCTGTATTCTCCTACTGACTTTGTTGCCTGTCTTATGTCAAAGCGAGAGGAAGTCACAATATTGCTAAAGCATTTCTTCCGTTGCTGTTCCACCCTTTTGATCCTGCTCTTCATCCACCAATCACCTCAGGCTCTGACCTGCTTTGCCTCGCAGAACAGAGTAGAATCGGAGGCAATGAAACAGGCATGACTACTTTCTTTTTTTTCTCTTTCAGGGAATCGGTCTCGCTCCTGAGAAGCCATTGGTACAAACGCCAGCCAGTAATAGGCCCCAGAGGAGACATTTTCTCCTCTAGCCGAGACCGTATTAGCTGGAACAATCCGTTTTTGTAGGGTTTGGTTCTACCTGCACCAAGATGTGGCCCAATACAGCTCAGCTTTCAATTAGACTACTGCGCTGGTCTGTGAAGTGAGGCTCCTCATAGTAATCCGAAATGTTCGCAGTCACCTTTTTCTGCTTTCACTCCTTTCTTTCGTCCTTCCCTCATTCTGTCTTGTTCGCTAAGCTACAGAAAAGAAATGGTTAGAGCCATGCAGACCTCTCAGTTTCAGCTCAACTGGTTTTTACGAGCCTGAAGTAAAAACACAGGCCTCTCGCCAAAGTGTATGTCTCAACTTATCTAAAAGCTACTCTCCTTTACCGGCACATGCCTTTGCTATGCGCGCAATGTGTCTCCCATTGTCAGTAACATGGCCGTGCTGCAGTTTCACCCCACAGAACAGAGAAGCTCCTGTATCTACCTCCTCTCCCCCCCCCATGTTTCTACACCCATCCCCTCCCTGACCACTTGTCACGCTCATTACGACATTAAGAAAGAGGAAAGAGCCACTGCTCGCACAACAGCAGACAGCTGTTTCAGGACCTGTACTGTCCACCAGCGTGTTGGCACGGCTTCCCAGGCTTGTCAGACTGATGGAGTGCTTAAACTGGGACAAGAGGAGAGGTGCAGCATTTGCTGCCTGGTTAGAGTAAATATTATGGCGCCTTGGCCCAGGAGTTGTGCTGAAGCTCTGCTCTGTCACAGGGCGCAGCAAAGACACAGCACACAGCAGCGATTGCTGTACCTGAAGCAACTTCAGGTACGGCAATTAGATACTTTCTTTTTCTGTAAGAGCCAACATAATGTTAAACTTGTTAGGTTAGTCATAAGGGGGAAGTATCTGCTGTTGCACGAAGGTTGGTCAACAGTCATACAACTGAATTTGTCTGTCATTATGGATGTTGCCATATTGTTTACACTCTTATACTGTATCTATCACTGAAAAATCTCTGGGTCACTGATAGACCTTTTCACTCTATCATGATATATATATATATATATATATATATATATATATATATATATACTGTATATCTATCTACAAGAGAACATAGACTGTGATAGAGGATTTTATTCATATTGTCCACTCCTATGTTGCCTTTATTCCAAGGTAATTATTTTAGATAATGTATCAATTAAAAGCATAAAACCAATCAATACAAACACTTTTATCAACAGAGAGTTTCTGGTGAATGATGTTCTCTCTGAGTAACAGTTCATATGAGGGCTGGATGATATGATAGACTCTGGGTATCGGCATATAGGAAAACGTCCAGTGATACTTGAACAATTGTCACATTGTATTACTATACTATTTAATTCCTTTAAATTCAGTGTTGCCCATTGAATATTGCCAGCAATTGCTTAATACACCCATAGATACTAAAGAGATATCTACCTCTGTATTATTGTTATGGTGGTATATAAGATCGTATCTCCCAAACCTAGTGTTTCATACCAGAGGCGGGCTTCCAACTAACATCATAAAAGTGTTATGTATTTCTATTAAATAAAAGAGGCACTATTTCACATTTCACTGTCTCACTTAATGAGCGTGGCATTTTGGTTAGACTTCCACTAACTAAACTGATTATGAGATGAGAATGCATAATGATATGGGTGGCTCGCTTACCACTTTGGCTAAACACTTGACCGGGGGAAACGCTGCGGCACACTGCTTTTCTGAAGATTCTGCGGCTGTAGCTAAACTGCCCCACTAGCATATGGCCATACACTGACCATGTCAGTCCACTTCAGTTTAATGCAGAGTGGAGCATGGCTCAGCACTCAGTAGTGCAGCATGATGAAGCGGAGGATGAATCTCTGCTCTGTCACAGGTGGGTACGCTGAGAGACCTGCCCTGCAGCTCTGAGTCTCCCTGTGGTTGTGACTGCAGCTGAAGTCATTTCCACTTCCCCTCCCAGGCTTTGAAATGTCTTTTCTTACCAGGAAGCTGAATTACAGTCAGGCACTCCTTTTGCAGTAGCCCTACGATGGGAACTGATAACCACAGGAGAAAGGAAATAAAAAAACAAAAAACCTGTTACGCACCTCCCGAAAGGTTCTTGTAGTACTCTTCTCCCTTTCACTTTTGCTCAGCCAGTTTTTCAGGCTCTGTGGCCGCTCGCGCTGCCTCTGGCACAACCATGTGTTTGAGATACCTTCGCTCTGCACACTGCTCAGCCTGTGTGCACACTGAGTGTTTATGCAAGCACGCACTCACATCTTCTTTCGAGTTCCTCCTTTGACAAACTGATTCGTAAAGAAGGGCTTGTTCACGCGACTGAGAGTAGGTCACGTCCCACCTCCAGGTATGCAGGCATGGGCAAGCCTGTGTGTTTGCCATATCGTATTAATTTTAAGGGCGTGGTCTGTTAAGGATTCCCTTTGGCCTTAAAAATACATTTTCAGAGCGTTGGAGCCCTTTGTGTTGCAGAAGCTTATGTTATTGTTTTGACGTTTTTAAGCTTGCTCACGGGGTAAAACATTGAGAGAAGGCTCTCTGCCAAATCTGGTGTAAATTTAGCCAGAAATGACACAAGAGCTGCAAGCTGACATCGTGGCATTATTTATACATCTAAATTAGGCTACTAGTTTGCTTTGGCGAGTATGTTCCGTGCAGAATGTTATGCATCGGGAGAGAGCTGCACGGATCCTGAGCTGGTTGTGTGCCAGTTGGTATTAAGAACTCTTATCCCCTTCAGACGATGTGATGTGTATCAGATCATGTTGGCTCATCTTGTGTGTGTGTGTGTGTGTGTGTGTGTGTGTGTGTGTGTG
>JAVQJF010100536.1:0-10917 GCA_036023855.1 Gadopsis marmoratus | reverse complement strand
GCTAAATCTCATCTCTCTACCCAACCGGTCGAGGCAGATGACGCCCACCAAGAGCCTGGTTCTGCCTGAGGTTTCTGCCTGTTAAAGACAGTGTTTCCTTGCCACTGTCGCCTAGTGCTCCTCATGGTGGAATTGTTGGGTCTGTAGATATAGAGTTGGCTTGGACCTACTCTATATTAACAAGTGCTATGAGATAACTTTGTTATGATATAGCGCTATATAAATAAAATTTGATTTGATTTTTGATATCAATATATTTGCATCTAGCTCTCAGAAAGAAAGCACATTTTTAAAAGTGTTGAAGTATTCGCTAGCCCTAACCCTAACCACTTTTTCATACTGTCTTTTGAGATTTGTTAAAATCATTGTAGCTCATTTTGAAAGTGTCATTTCAAAGTCCAGAAGCCTGAACAGCAAGAGCCGTGTCACTTTTGTGTGGAAATCCAGAACCTTTTCTGTATCCTAATTAATTAGACAACCAACAGGTAGCCGTGATTTCACTTTAGAACTAATAAGCTCTAAATGAGTTTTTAGTGTGACATGCAGAGTAATAACATCAGAGCATGATGGGTAATCGCAGGGTCAAGTTTCACTGATGTGTGATTACAACACAGATAAAGCCCCCCAATATTCTGTTTGCAGCAGGTAAACTTGCAAGTGCACGATTTGTCATTTTTTTCGCATTCAACAGTAATTCTTTCCAGGTATTATGTATATTTAAAACATGCGTATACAAACATATTTATATTCCAGAACATGCTTGTGCAAACGTGCACTTGTATTTGCTTTTATTCTGTGGGTTTGGATGATTTAAAGACACGGAAGCAGCATCCATGTGAGTTGTGCTAGTGGTCTGACAGCTGCTGTGTCATGGAGGAGGTCAGGCGAAGGACTGACTGTTGCAGCCTGGTTATCGGTGCTCAAGCAGCTTGTTGTGGCTGCAGATCCGTTCAGTAACACTGCGATAAGGCAGAGCCATTTTAAAATGGAGGTCAGTGTGAACACGGGAGGTGGACCTGTTGTTTTTATCCCCAGGCTGGTTTCAAAATGGGATACTATTTCTGTCAGTGTCCTGTGAAAAACCATGTTTCTCAAATGTTTCATAGAACAAAGAAACAGTGCAGCTAATGCAAAGTGATGCGGTTTAAGTTTTTAGAGGCCAGTATCGCAGTGTCTCAGAGGGATTACAGGCGAACTGAGCCCAAGCTCTCTAAGGGCGTAGTTCGTTTACTCTGGTCCGACTCGGTGTGAGCTGGTAAACCCGATGCAACGTTCACTCTGCTTATTGGTTTGCGGTTAATT
The DNA here is from genome assembly GCA_036023855.1 of Gadopsis marmoratus. Lineage (NCBI taxonomy): Eukaryota > Metazoa > Chordata > Actinopteri > Centrarchiformes > Percichthyidae > Gadopsis > Gadopsis marmoratus. The sequence goes on along the minus strand of JAVQJF010100536.1, from coordinate 9,615 downwards.
TGCTGCGACAACGCAATCGAACCTCCTGCAGGAAGACAATGCATGTGGTGAGGACATCATTTTAGTCACCCAACTAATTTTCTCCCGTTTTCTTCCGAAGACATCGAGATGGGCGCTGATAGCATTTCCTGGCAACAGTAGTAACCTACTGTGGATTGGAAGGACGGTAAACGTCTCTTCCGAGCAGACCAATAGGGTTAGAGGGCAGGGGGGCAATCGAGCTCTGATTAGGACTCAATCCAACAAATACAGCGTGAAAATACTGTAAAAGGCAAGAACACCGGTGGAAGAAGCTCCAAACATTAACTAAAAGAAAATAGATTTATTCCCCTTTCTTGGGAGAGCGGGATGGAAGGAGAGACTGAAGAAGGAATGAAGCATTTTGTGAGAAATGATGTGTAAATAACGTAGTAAATGTAGTTAAGAAGTCCAAAATCAAACAGACGTCTAGTACAAAACACGCAGAGGGGGAGCTTGTCAGCTAGTGTTTTACTTAATTTCATGCAAACGTGGAGGTGAAAATAGCTTTTCATGACATGGTCTTTAAAAAAGCAGCTTCATCTGGTCCCTCGGTCCCGAAACAAAACTAGTCGTTGGTCCTCCTGCGGACGGAGTGTGTCCGGGCAGGATGGGGAGTCGGGCAGTGACAGCTTTTAAACCTTTGACGTGTCATCTTGGACGGCAGGAACGCAGAACCTGCCAGGCCGGGGATTTACTGAGACCCCAGGACCTCCTGGAGGCCTCCATCTGCCTGACCAGAGGGACGGGAGAAAGGGATTACAGTCTGACCTGCAAAAAGAAATGTGCCAAGAGAAAGCAGAGGTCATACATTAACAGAGAGGGAAGCAATATCTGGACACTGTTTACACACACCTCTTCAGTCATGTGTGTGTGAGGAGAAATCTAGATATTAAACTTTAAATCAAATAGAGATTGAGGTCTGTTTATTTTCCCAATAGAAGGCTGTCGAATGGAGCAGTTTCAACAAGCTCTCCTGATTAAATCATCGTTAAAGTTCAGCAATTTTAAATCGACTGGAAATTTGGCTTTTGAGTTGAGTCAAAACATAGTTCATAAATATCTGATACGTAAAGGTAGAAAATTTCCAGGAGACTTTTGTGTTTCCATGTCGAGAACAATTGATTTTGGGGGAAAAAATCATTGTATTGTCTCATCATGTTGATTGTGTCCCTCAGGTCCAACACGTGTTCCCTCTTTCCTGGTAATTAAGGCCCTGTACTGAGGGAGGAAACCAGGTGGGGTGAATTAACCAGGCCTGATTGTCCCATCAGAGACTCGCGCCCTGATAGGCCAATTGTGGATTGGATGGGTGGGGTCTCAGGCTTATATGATGGAACAGCACAGACTGAGGGTGGCTTTTGGGGGTTTCTATCATTTGTGCAGTGTAAGCGCTTGAGTAGTTGCTGACTGGGATTTGGAAATAAAATTGGCTGTTATACTGGAAATTGACATGTCGGTGTGATGTGTCTGGAGTCTTCCTGCCTCCATCCTGTCCCTCCTCTCCTCTCAACCACCACAAAGCTGTTTGCTGACGTTTTTGCCCCAACAACTTTATAAGATCAAACAAACACCAATTTCAACAAAAATAATGTATTCACAGGTTGCTGTGTTTTCTATTCCAGTATGTGCCTTTATAGCAACAGTAAAGGCCAATTTGTTGGAAAATCAAATCCACATAGAAACTATTCTAGAAATATCTCCTCCTCACCTCCTCCACACCTATATAAAACACAGTATGTAAGCTCGTCTATTATAAAGAACTTCACCTCCCTCGCGTGCAGGAGAGCAGACCGCTGCTATATACAGGCCAAGATAAGATTACTCCCTCACACACTCTGTCTGTCCTACATCTTTCCTCTGCACTTTGCTCTTCCATCCTCCCCCATCCTCTTTCTATATCTCACCCGACTCCCTCCATAACTGTAAACCCCCTCCCCACACACACACACACACACACACACACACACACACACACACACCCTTCCTCCCTGAACATGAACTGCGTAGTACTCCAGCACTCCCTCAGGAACACCATGCATCATCATACTTTTCCTTATCTCTTTCTGTTCATACTCTCTCGACTCTGTGGCCCCGTTTAAGGATCACGTGCAACACGGATATCCTGTGTGGAATAATGGTGTGTATTTTGACATAATGACTGATAAAATGCCAAAGACTATAACAGCAAAAAATTGGAAGCTGACATACTGAAAGATGTCTTCGCATCAAGAAGAATTCATGGAGCTTCACATTTTTTTCAGTGTGGCTAATACAATTAATGCAAGTAAAATAAGTAATTTAAGCAACAGTTAACTGATAATAAAGCTGCTGCCTTCTAAATTAGATTAGAGAAGCGTTTCTGCATTTGTGTGATCTAACATGTAGGTCATCTAAAAGAGAATGTGATGGAATCTGCAGTAGATGGACAAAATGCCAGGAATTAACAAGGCCACCTTGATTTTGGTCAATGATTTGTCCTCTAACACATCTCTGGTCTTACATTACGTAAGGCATTTGCGTAGCATGAAGGATCACTGGGATGGAAAACTTCTAAATTAAGAGAGACAAAAAAGGAAGTGAAGTTTTAGTTTTTTTTTGGCCATCAGAGCGCTATGGAAACCATGGGTGTTGGTTTTGGTAGCCACAGATGTCCATGAGGGGTTTGTTTGGCAATCACAGATGACCGCGCAGCACTATCCCCTTTTATTTACCCTAATTTTTGCCCTCAAATCCCAGCAACTATGCATCAACAACAGTGACACTCAGTAGAGTGGTGTGCCATACACACCCGTTGCCATCGTCCAAAACCTAAGTGTTGACAGTGACAGACAAAACAAATCATTTAACTTTTATCTATACACTATGGGTTGGCTGTGCATACTTACTCCTTTATGGCAACTATCCATGATTGTGCCAAAGTCTGCAGAATCTAATGGTATTTGTAAAATCAATAGCTTCTACAAACTGTTGATTTTTATGGATTTGTCTTCTCTTTGTAAATCATATGTATTGAAAATCATATACAGCCTGGAATTCAAAGGGTTAAAGTAGTTACAGGTAGGTAGTAGGTGAGTTTTGAATCCCATGAATCTAGCATACTAACAATAGAAGCAACCATTCCTTACTAAGTTCTGGTACGGGTGTTCCAGCCAATCGTTGGAGTTAGTGTGAAGAGCAGGAAGAGAGAAGATTTTTGACAAGGCTTTCTGATAAACAAATGCCAGTCATTATTACATCTCCTAGTTAACAAAGATCAGCTGACCTTCTCAACCAATGAACCAAAGAGTGGAATGGTGAACAGAATCACAGGGCCTAAGAATGAAGGGAGCAGCCTATCTCAACTGTAAATGGCATATCCATAATCCAAAACTGAAAGGAAACTGCTGAAACAATTACTATTGTTACTATTCTATTACAATTTGCCCACAAGATATTTAAATGTCAATTAATCATGGACTCGGATGTCACAGTATTGATGTATGACCCGCCTATTAAAAGCAGTCACAGTGGAGATATGCAAATGGCCACATCTCTGGATCTCAAGAACAGCATGTATCTTATTTGCATTGCCTTTTTGCATAATAAAGTAGTATCTCACAGTGGACTGAAGGTAATTTGTAGTTTCTAAATGGCTAAATAAACGGAAGCAGCACAGTATAAAACAGTTTAATCTACATACAGACAAATTTGACAAACACACACGGAAAAGACATATCATTTATGTAACCAATGAACATTCCAATGCCCAGAATGTATCCCTGTGGTGTGCCATCACTCATTGGCAGGAATTCAGATTGTTTTTCTGATCGAAATTAATTGAGATAAGCTGCCTCTACCATCTGACCCATCAACACCTATTGAACCATTTGCAGCCGTCTTTTATGTAGCTGACAGCGCAAAATCTTTTTAAAAGTAAAGACTGATCACCCATGATGACTTCTGATGAATCTATGAATGGAGCACAATATTTCTAATAGTCTAAAGCCATTGTCAAATAATTCAAAACAGCTGATGTGGTGAAATGATTGCCTCACTTACACTGATGTGGACTTAAAGTGCAGTGCTTCGACAGGAATGCATTCAGTTGATTACGTGCAGAGACTTTTGAGTCAACTTGGAAATTGATACGGTCACGTCTACATCCACCCTTATTCGGAGAAGCCAAATGAGCTTATTTCCACATACTGTAATTGCCATATGCAGGAGAGGTGCATATGGTAGCAGCTAAACATCTGTAAATCTGTAAAGCAAATATCTCTCTGACTTAATGCTAAACTGCAATCAGATTACTTGGAGGTAAAGGATGGTAGATTTATTTTTATTGAATTTGACTGCCTTCCAGAATTTGACCAGGCCAGAGAAGGAATATGTGAGTAAATTCAAATTCGGATCCTGACTTGGCAGCTTTGACATTTGTTCCTCAAATGCTTAAATGCTAACCAGTGGGTTGGATCCCCTCTGCGGTCACCACCCAGGCTGTATTCGTCTCCTTAAAGAGTACTGCCAAGTCAGGAGAAAACCCACGGTCAGTCTGTTTTTCTAAACCTTTAAGCCACCATAGCCGCATGACTCTATGGATGGCAACGTTGGTCGGTCAGTCGGACTATCGGAAAGATTGTCGGGACATTTGGTAGACACGTTCATGTCTCTCTCAGGATGAATTGTCTAATACCTTGGTTGATGACCAAATGCCTTCAAAATTAATGACATTCCTATCAGCCTCAACTGCACTTTGTGGTTAGTACTAAGAAATAAGTTTTTCCTGTGGTAAATTAAGTACCCCAAACAAGTATAGTGCTCTTCATAGTGTACCAGTGTAAACTTAAACTTAAACTTAAAACAAAGCCAGCAGCCTGGAAACCAATGTAACACATTGTTTGCGTTTAAAAGTGGTCAGCAGGATTGTATAGTATAGGTGATTTTGAAGTTAATAGGCTAAAAGCATGCAAAACTGTCCGCATGGTCATTAAAGCAACTCACTGAGACTCTCATTCTGTGTCAGCTAAATCTAAGATGAGATATAGTTGATCTTTACTCAGCGAGATCTTTTCTGCTCTACCAGGGAAGCTGACTTTATGAGTATAAATCAGAGGGAGGCCATCCATTCCTCATACAGACTTGATAGCTGAGCTTTGCCAGAACGGCCAAAAAAAGGGCCAAACTCCAGAATAATTTTAAATGCTCATGACTCCAGGATAAGTCAGCTGACAAATGTATCCCCCATTAATGATAATAATACCCTTCTAGGGCTATTTTCAGCCAACGGTGGTTGCCATCAGATACATTTTTAGCCTGCTTAAATGCTCCATGCTTATTTCCAACTCTTAGTTTCTGAGGGAAAATAGATGCTGGTGGAGAGACCTCAGACCGCAGCATGGAACTACGTCAGGCCAATTAAAACGCCAGAAGTTCGCTAAGTATAGGGAGCACTCCTCACGTCGCACGCTGTTCCTCGCTCTCTCTCCTTCTCTCTCTTCCTGCGTGAGTATGTGTGAGTATTTGTCAACAGGAGGCCGCGAGTTTAGTGTGATGATGTAAACTATCTATCAGTTGGTAGATCTTCCCTCGACTGCTCCCTATCTATCTATCTATCTATCTATCTATCTATCTATCTATCTATCTATCTATCTATCTCGCTAATACTCCACACAATCACGTGTCGATGGATTGATGCAGAATGGGTGAACAGCTTGTATGCATTAATAAATATCAGATCACTTGTCTCAATGTCCAGCCTTACAGAACTGTCAGAGACAATCAAACAGGAGAATCCTCCATAACACCAGAGTGTGTGGCTGTTACAGAAGAATGTGTAGGTTGAATTACTGAATTTACAATTTTGGTTTCAGTAAAAAATGTGTATTTCTATATATAGGCCACGAGGACAGAAAAACAGACAAAACGTTTGCGTTTTGAGCCACAGTTTCCCCTCACACCATGACTCAATTTCTCACTGTGCCCCATTATTTCTGCTATATATATATATATAGTGATATTTTACACAAGCCACAAGGACAAAAATACAGAGGAAAAAGTTACCATTTTGACCCACACCCTTTTTACATGGTGGCCAGTAAAAGTATGTAGGGCACTTGGAGTTAGCACTCCCTGCCACAGTGCACTGCACAGTAGTAGGTGGTAATAAGTCAGTTTACCACCAGGTTTAGTGTGAATTATACAGTTTGTCTAACTTTTCCTAACTATAAAACAAAACGCGATACTCAAGCTATGATGGCTGATTGTGTCTTGTGCACTGAGGAGACAGTGTCTGTATTGTCAGGAATATTTGTCATAAAGGCCGTACAGACTTTAATTTTCATATTTCAACATAATTACTGCTGTGGTGAACGGCTTCACAAAACTCAAGGGCAAATGTCACATTAAAAATATATAGTTGTGTTTGTTTATTTTCGTAAAGAAACATTGTCTTTTTACACAATCCTTTGCACATTTGTTTTACAGTAAATTATTTCTTGTACATGTTTGTGCATTGTTACAAGCAAAAACGAAATTTGTCCTCACTGTTTTTCAGTCAATTTTGTGGAGTCACATGATCCATGGGTAAGATCTGAAAATCAGTTTTCTCCATCATGTTATAGGCATCGGAGAAAGTCAGGGAAGGTCTAATTTTTACATTACATTCTAATCTGTTCACACATAGCCAATACTGAGTGATTAATACATGTAAAATGTTACGTAGAGTACCTTTTTAAAGAGTCACATTTGTTCAGTTTGCTCCGCCGCACAAAATATATTGCTAAACAGATTCCCACTAAAAGGTCTATACAGAGAACATGACCTCATTACAAGATTACTGCAACATCTGTTTAGGGATCTTATGTACTTATTGTTATGGTTAAGCGGCAATTCACCTTGACTAACGCCAACATTATACACAGCACCATAGAAACATTTGCTCGCACCCATGACTTGCCAGTTTATTTCAAAAGGATTGATACCAAAGGAAATGAAAGGAAAACTAACTTTTCTAAATGACAGGTTCAGTTGTTTGGCATGTTTTCTGTTTCCAAAAGGTGCGACAAACATTTTCACCAACTGATCTAACAAACCCTCTGATAATACTCTGGGAGGGTCACACCTTTAGGATGCCAGCAGCTCTGAACAGGTTTAATTTCTACAGGTATGACATGGTCATCTTACCGGTTCTGTTTCACTAATGGCATTTGTGTTGAGATTATTGCAGCTGGTCATACCGCCTTACCGGCCACCTTTAAACACATCATAACTGCTCTGCACATCATTTACTGTTTTTGTTCCCTAGCACACGTCCTGTTTATGTCATAACATTTTGAAGATCCACATTTCAAAGTATTTATGTACACAAGGTATGACTGAATGCACACTGACAGCGTAAGAGGTTAAACAGGTTACATACTGTAGTGTATACTGTACTTGTAAACACACGCATTGCAAGATAATGGTCAAAGATTACCTCAGAGCTCGAGGCGTTTGCATACTGCCACAACAAGCTAGAAACAAGAGCAGGGTGAACTTTGCTCACATTCCCCTTTGGCTACAGTTCTTGGCCTGGTGCAGTGTGAGCAGGAATAACCTAGACAAGTTCTTACAATGAATCTCTGATTGTTTGTCATAATGCTGATGCTGTTGCCAAGGGACTTTCCCTTTCAGAGTTAACAAACCTTACTGATACTTCTCAAACTTGCGGTGTGGATGCGTTTCAACTGTGTTGTGGGAAAATCTCTCTTTTTCTACGCACGATTGTCTGGTCAAAAAACATTTTTGTGACACTGATGCAGAAGGAAATAGGGTGGGTCTGAATGACTGTGAAGGTGCTTAATTCCTGTGCAGGCAAAGAGTCACATGCATCGGGATGACGCAGCTATTTTAGCATGATGATTAAGAGAAGAGTGATTTTCTTTTAGGGCTGGACCTGGGGACTTTTCTAGATAAAAGCCTTCGATATCTTGAGAGGGAGGGAAAGGGATGGCTATCAAAGCAAATGAAAGAGAAACACTTGCTAAGTGACAGGGCCAACGTGACAGACGAGAACTGCTGCATGGCGAGTGTAATTCATGAAACGTTTTCTTTGTCAGAGCTGGTGTGGTGGCTGCTTTTCATTTTTCAGCCACGCCCTTTCAAGGCCATCAGCTGATGTAACACAGCCTCTGCTGTACACACCTCTTGGGTTCCAGTAGCTTCGAACAAGTTCCATTTCTTCTTAAATGGCCATCTTACCAATTGTCAGTGCATAAGGTTGATTTCTGTGCTGTTTCCACTGAAACATGTGTGAAGATCAGCATAACATCAGGAAAACCGAAGCAGTCTCCAGCAGCATGATTTCATGCCTCATGGTTCATTCAAAGCTTAACGTTCGGTGCCAGTGCAAAAAGTTTGCGTTTGTAGTGCTATCTGCAAACATGAGGTACATTATGCTCTTCAGTAGAAAAAGTTAGAACACAATCTTTGTGGCAAAACGTAGGAAAACAAGTAGAAATATATAACTTATCTGTGTACCATGTCAGAATATTGTCTTTTACACATAACAGATAGCAGGTGGTTACAACTCGCACCAGAGTTTTATCTCTCATTCTGTCCTGTTTTTATATATAGTATCTAGACACTTGCATGTAACCACGGGCATGATGGCATCAGCTGTGGTTGATGTGTTTGTACAGTAGCATTACTCAGCACTGTACAATACAGTTTAACGGGGTGCAGGTTTATCTAGTTGTGCCAGACAGGGCAGTGAGATTTTTTTTCAATACAATTCGGCAGCTTGTTAAGTTCCATTATGAAACACGGAAAAATCAGTAATTCATTTATGACAATGGAAACAAAATAGTGCGAGGTCTTGCCTTTATACCTTTTACTACTCTAATGACGCTTCTGCTTAAAACTCTGGAGAGCTTGTGTGACCAGGTTGTCATTGTACAGTAGTAATGAGCAGGGCGTAGTTCTGTTGGTTTATCTCGTCTCGCTATTCTTTGACGTCAGTTACACTGACGTCTTAGAGAAGGCAGTTTGTATTTGGGCTACTTGGCTATAAATTAACAAATATAACAGGGCACACTCTGATCACACTAAGCATCTTCTTGCCTTATGTTTAGCTAAGATGCATCACCCTGTATTGTCATTACTTTGATATTAAAAGTATCACTATCAATTGCTGACTTTTCATGTTTTTTTTCTCTCAATTTTTGAATTGTTATCATACGTCATGGCCATGATTCTGGGTTACTGTGAGACTGAGGCGTTCATCTATCTCATCTCATCTCATCTCATCTCATCTCTGTCACGCCCGGGCATTGTGCAGGCAGGAAAGAGGACCCAAATGCAGACGTCGAATAAGTCCGGTTTATTAACATAAAGCCACCAGGCAATCCAAAAGACAAAACCATAGAATATCCAAGGAGACACGGCAGAGACGCTCACACTACTTAGACATAACTACGACATCGACTAGGACGGCGAAGACCTGAACATTGACTATGATGCCACAAGGACACTGAGAACAAACCACACTTAAATACACAATGCACTAATGAGAGGAACAGAAACAGGTGAACACTGGGGACAGGTGAAAGGGATCAACACAGAGGGAGACTGACGAGA
>JAVQJF010100531.1:0-21927 GCA_036023855.1 Gadopsis marmoratus | reverse complement strand
GGCTTTGAATTAAACTGCCGGCCCCCCAAATCCCCCCCACCCCCCCCCCCCCCCCCCCCCCCAAACAAATACGTGGCATTCCAGCCTCATGGTTTCACAGGTCGATTATTAACCGCTGGACTCTCCTGATGCAGGCATGCCGCGTGAATCACAGGTCAGCGTGGACCTCCGCAGAAGGTCACGTTCTTTTATCAGCGAGGTGCACAGCAGCCATCTTTGCTTCAGCCTTCACCAGTGCGACCGAGCGCAAGCCTGTAACACCGGAAAGCCTGGTGCACGGCGTTGCTGCAGATGAGCACCGATGATGTCTATTTCCACGGCCGTGCTCTTGGTGGTCATTTGATTGGACGCAGCTTCACATGGGTTAAATTTAATCATCTGTCAAATGAAATCATCCATATTTCCTGTCACTTAACCGCCGAGCTTACATTTCACACTAAGTTGCCGGCTGTGTGGAATAAATCAGGCAGACTGTTTTACCTAATTAATCCTGTTATGAACTTAACTTACTGACACTGTATGGTCACTCTGGTTATATCGTTTGGTCGATGGCTTGATAACCACCATGAGGTTTTGTGCAATCATCCATGGTCCAGAGAGGAAGAATCCTCTTCAGCCTCGGCCGCACTTTGCACACGTTAGCGTGTTAAATGGTGAACATTTGTAAGCGTTGCCACCTAAACATTGGCGAGTTAGCATTGCCACTGCAAGCCTGTTAGCACGCTGACATTAGCATTTAGCCAGTGCGTCGTCGCGTTTGCCGTTGAGGAGGTTTCTTTGCGGAGCCACGTTCATTGACCACAGTGGCACGTTTTCCCCTGTTTTAAACACCGACGTGGTTGGAACAAAGCTGGAACAAAACTGGACAAAGCAACGTTATTTTATTCAGCAATTGCAATCAACACGTTTGAGCTCCAGAGCCTTCGGCAACCATCAGCATCTTCCATCGTCCGCTCTGTGAACCCGGAGGGACTGCAGAGTCTCGGAGACGGTACCGGCGCCGCTCTCCGGAGACGGACTGAAAGTAATGAGATGGTACAACAGAGTTTAGACTCGTAGGTGCTCGGCCTGCACGCGCTTGTGTTGCAGTCCCAGTTCTGTCAGCTCCCATCAACGAGAGAGGAAGCGGCGACGGGAAGAAAAGTACACGGAAATCTCTCTCCGGGTTGTGTGCGTGTGCATGTGTGTGTGTGTGTGTGTGTTCTAGGTGCACGGTAACAGCAAGGATCTGATTTTACAACGCTGTACGTCACTTTGGAAGAATGTTGGTGCTGTATTGTTCACTATATTACTATACTTATTAATTCATTCAGTTAAATAAAAAAGTATTAGGATTAAAATTGATGCATTCCTTTTTTATATGTTTGAAAAAAGAAATGGTTTAAATACTCACATTTTTTATTATGTCATTGTCATTTAATTTGTTATTAATTTGAAAATAATTTACTTCATGATCTTAATTTTTGAATTATTCATAAATGCATTAAAAATAAATGTATTATTTCTAACAGACTACATTTAAAATAGGTTAAATTAATAAATTAAATTATATAAAATGTTGCTAATTGCTGTTTTGATGCATTGAAATAGAATTTATTTAAAAAAAAAGAACATTTATTTTCATTTTATCATATGTGATGAAATTCATTCAATTTACTGAAACAGCATTTAAATCATCTGTTAATTTGAAGGTCTAATAATTCTGAATGAATAAAATCTGAATGATTGTATTTTGGGCTTGAGCTTAAACCCATAAAGAGCTTGGCATTTTTCTACTTGCTCAGCTTTAACACAGTTGAAAGACCAATTAGAGGCCGTCTAGACTCTGTGTCGCTGATGGTTTATGTGTGTCTTGGCTCTCACCCCCCCTGCGGCTCTTTTTTCGGGGTTAGCTGGAGTTTAGAGTCGACTGTGTCCCGTCTCCTCGTCTTGCTGAACACCCAGCGCCGCTGACTGCAGGGCTGCTCTCGCTGCTCACTGTTGTGGCTGGGGACAGCGGACGCCCGCCACGTCCGATTCCTCTCCACTGGCGTCTGGCCGCGAGCTGCAGACGCGCTGGTGACAGGGGTCATTTAGATGCGACGCCGAGGGCTTATCCAAGCCGGCCAGTCAGACGGACGCAGGGTAACAATGCTGGGGTGGATGTCTGAGTCTGCAGCTGATATGTTCGTATGAAACAGATGCAGTTGTGTTGATAGATCACAGCCTGAGGCCTGTGTTCACCGCTTGCATCTGTGTTTTTGAAGCCGAGTCCCACTTCTGGTGCCACGTTAAGGTCACAACCACGGTTCCCTTTCGTCAGTTTGGGCAGGAAGTTCTCGTGCAGCTCGCTTGTGGTGACCAGTCGTCCTCCCAGGAGAGACATTTTGTCTCTTGTGTGAGATCAAAGTAGGAAAGTTAGAAAGCGGCGATGCATTCAAAGTGTGATGTTTGCGGGCAGCATTAAAGATGCAGATGCTCTATCGTGTCATCCGCTATTTACTTGTGACCGAACCTCTAAAAGATCATCATTCAATCGACACTTTATGACAAATTCAGTCCAGAGCAGTGGACAGACTAATTCGTGAAAGCGTCACTTTGGAAGCCACTGGGTTCGATTGCGTTCTCGCTCGCAAACCAAATGCAGTTTTATTCTCGCCTGAAAAAGCGTCAGCTGAACCAAACGAGACACCTGCACGGGCATCTCGTGTCGAAGATGTGTGGACTGCCGCTTTAAAAGTGTTAGACGTGCTTTTAGAAACTGTTCTGAAAGAGGGAAGTGAAACCTGCAGCGTGAGCGTGACACGTTTGGTCCTCGCGGGCAGCAGCAGCAGCTGATAAGAGCTGGGTGGTTGGGCGTTTTTTTTCTGTCGTGTTCTTTAACAATAATCGGACGCTCGTGAACTCGCTGCCTCCTTTAAACGTCTTCCTCTCCCCCTCACGCGTCAGATTTACGGAGAGATGTTAAAGACGATTCCACTGAAGGCGCTTTATGTTTTCCCGTGCACCCTGGATTTATCCGGCAAAGCGGATCATAAACATCGCAGGAAGCAGTCAGGAGTTATTACCTGCGTCTACGGGCTCAGAGGCAGGAGGGGGAAGCCTCCAAAGGCCTGACTTGTTCCTTCAGTTCCGATCGACTGAGTCACATTTTAAGTTGTGCAAAATGCCCAAACAAACACAAAACCTTGACTAACCTAAACATCGAAGCCAGTTAGGTTGACAACAACACGAACCGCGCTGAGGAGGCCGTCAGCCTCTGCTTGCTGCACGTGACGACGTGAGCAGCTGTTTGGCTGCTTTATGGCACAAAAACAGGAAGCTTTCCGGCTTCCACAGTCCAGTCCCACCAGTCAAAGTGCATAGTTTTGTTACTATTTCCCGTGCGATTAAAGTTGACATCAATCACGCCCGAGCGACGTTATCAGCATGGGATGATGCAGGGAGAAGCAGGGGGAGTTTATTTTGTGGTCCCGGCTGCTGACACTCAGGGAATGAAACCCGGGAACAGCAAGAATAATTCTGTGTCTGAAGTCACTCCCCATCTGCTTATTGACCCTCCACAATTTCATTTGACGGTGCAAATTCTCAGCGTGAACTTTTAGGCATGTCAGTGTGCTGAAGTGGCCACAATGGCAGGAAATGTAGCGTCTGGCATCCATGCCACTTTTTGCTAACAATGTCCCCACTGTAATCCCTTGAGTTTGGTATAATGGTGAATAAACCTCAAATTGCTGCTCACCGTCAGTGGTTTTGGACACAGTCTCCAGCCATGCTAGCAGCTCTGTGAAGGTGCACAGTGGTGCTTTTGGCTGAATGCTAAAGTCAGCATGCTAACATGCTCACAGTGATAATAATGTTAGCAGGATGCATAGCGTGTTTAATCTTTAGCACGTTCACCAGCTTACGTTCAGGAGTAAACACAGACGTTTTGACCTGATGATGGCGCTAGATGAAAAGTCGGGAGGGTCACCAAAGCGACCACATTTCATTGTCTGTAGACCGGGAATATCTACGCAAAATGTGTGTGACCGTTGTTACTGTGTTGTTATTTTCTTGCATTAACGTATAATAACATGACTCTTGAATCTCAGATTGTTAGAAGTTTCTAGTCTCTGCAACATGAATCCGCGCTCTGTACTGGAAACGCAAAACAAGATCATGCAAAAACAGATGATGTCAAATTTGTAGCACAATTTGCGGTTAATGAGCTAAAACATGCAAAGCTGATTAAACCCAGTTTCCCATCAGAATCCCTCGTTCCATTCCCTTTACTTTCTCAGAAATGCCACTTGGCTCCGATCCGTTCTGAGAAACCTGCTCTGCTCACCAGCGCAGCCCTGCAGAGATATTGATTGATGCCGGACCACGTCTGGCTCCGGGTGGAAGCCGGGGGCCTCGGGGATCCGTGCAGACAGATGGAAAGGAGCATGGTGTGAGACACTGGGATGGCAGAGCTGCTAGTGGTGGGCTTTAAGCTGCAGTGCTATTGATTGAAGGCGAGCTGATAGCGAGACAAAGGGAAACGAAATATTCAGCTCTGAAACAATCCCCGGGTGGTTTTGGTAGCCAACTGGAGCCTCTATTCCTCTGTGATATGTGCAGATTATATCTACCTCTGTGATATTTGCATGGCTCTCAGTGCTTCAGGACACAGCAGATAAGCAGTAATTAGACATATCCCCACTCCCATATCTTACCCTATCGCAGAGAAAGAATCCACCTCTCAGTTTGGCTCCTGATTTCCTCATTTCTTGTAACGCTTCAGTCATTTCAAGGTTACAGCAACATCGGTAAGTTACTCCTCACTGTTCTTTGCACTATTAGTAATGCAGGATCTGAAGCGTACTTTCACGTTGCCTTCACTGGAGAATTAAACAGCTCTGCACACTTCCCAGTGGGGTAATAGGGTACTATGAGCTCTTTAAGACATGATGCTGCCTGACCATTAAGGCCTTTATAGGTGAGGAGAAAGATTTTAAATTCTATTCTGGATTTTACAGGTAGCCAGTGTAGAGATGCCAGTCCTGGAGAGATATGATCTCTTTTCCTGGTTAATGTGCTGCAGCATTTTGAATCAGCTGGACTTACTGGGACTTACTGGAGCAGCCTGATAATAGGGAGATGCAATAGTCCAACCTAGAGGTAACAAATGCATGGGCACATTTGTCTGCATCTTCTTGAGACTGGATGTTGCCTGATTTTTCGAATGTTACGTAGGTGAAAAAAGGCAGTTTTGGAAGTTTGTTTTATATGCGAGTTAAAGGACATATCCTGATCAAAAATAACTCCAAGATTCCTTACGGTGGCGCTGGAGGCCAGGGCAATGCCATCTAATGAAACTATATCTTTAGATAATGTGTTTCGGAGGTGTTCGGGGCCAAGTACAATAACTTCAGTTTTGTCTGAGGCTAACATCAGCTAACATCAGCTAACATCATCCTTGAGGTATGCTTGAAGTTTGATGAGTTGGTGCAAACAGAACCTTGTGGAACTCTGTGACTAACTTTGGCGTGCATGGACGATGCGTCATTACACAGTCAGTACACACGTATACAAATTGTAGTTCACAGTTGTACTGTACGTATCATCTAACAAAGACAACTCAGCGCTGAGACAGCAATCAGGAAATGGAGGGAATGCAAAATGCAGAAGAGAAGTAATAAAAAGGGAAGGAATGTGATACGGTTGCCTTCGCTGTAAGCTATTCTGGGTAACAGTGTCAGATAAATGGAAGATGTAAATGTGATTACCCCTTTCGGGAATGCAGGCTCAACACAAACACCACAAATCTCAAACCAATCAGGATCCATTCTGACATCAATTAAAACTGCGTTTCCAGAAAGGTGAAAATAGAAGCATTAGAAATCCCTCTTATAGAATGCATCATTTGTGTCCAGATGCGCCCTGGTCTGCGTGAGCTTAGAACAAGCCAGAAAAGGGAAGGTATTCAAATAATGCAAAGAGCAAAGCTGCTGTATGTTATGGACAGCATGCAAACACAGATGAGAACACAAAGTAGTCCTTATTCCGCTTTATTACACAACACAAACACGGGTTATGACGGAGTTTATGGGCTAATTTAAAGTGGCAAAGGGCAAGTTTTTTTATTTAACTTATCGTTATGAAGTAAATGTTGATTGCACAACGTAATGGCTGTCGGCATAGTGACACCGCCTCCGTTTAGATTGGCTCCCTGTAAACCTCGCCTTCACTGTGCAGTTCCATCTGCTCCCGGGAAGAGCGAACCCTCCATTTACAGCACAAAGGGAAGTGCGTCAAACATTGGGCAACCAAACCAGGAAGAGGACAGCGCTTTTGTGGCCATCGGAATATCGAGAATACTACCTGAATAAACCTGCCTTTTGATTTCCAGAGGGCTTTCTTCCCGTTAGCTACCAGCCCCACAGTCAGGCCGGCTGGAGATCCAGTCAGCAGTTTCTTTCATTTTGTGAAATCATAAAATAACATGATACCAACCCACTTTTCTCAACACATACTAAAGAATTTCTATCTGCTTTCATGGCTCCATTATAGACTAAATGAACGAATGGACTCACACTTTTTCTCCTAATGTTTTCTTCTACTCCCCTCCGACACCAACCTGGATACTCCAATTATGTTATTACTCAATATGAAATGATGACAATTTCACTTTACCACTTTTCACTTTCAGTGAACATGCTTCTTTCTGCCCTCTTATTTCCAAAGTGGTGTTGATCCTTTCGTCATGGACATTTGGAAACAGATGCAGTGTGTCCTGTGTTGTTGGTTGTGGCTGCGCTCTGTGGAAAATGGAGAGTGATCTGTTTGCCTTTGCGCCAGCAATGATACCACTTGGGTCAGATTTAAATGTTGTCTATTGCTTGAGTTATTGTGAAAACCTACAGCGTGCGCATGCCTCCAGTTACATATGAGGTGTTCTGCGCGTTTGGGAAACCCGGTTTGCATAATGACCACACCACAGGTATATCAGGTTGTTTCATCAGATTGCTAAGTCAAAGGTGGAGGAGTCATCCAAGCACATGGTTCCTTATTCACTGTTGTTTTGCAGTCTCGTCGAAAGAAAACACCCAACTTGCCAGGCGGGTGGGCCTCATTTAAATTCAGCAGCGCCTGCGAGGAAAGATGTAGGGACGAGATCACAATTCCTTTGAAAGTACACGAGCCGAGTACTTGACAGCACTTGAAGTCTCCCGTCTTAACAGCGTGTATCTGAGGCTGGGTGGCGGCGGCGGCGGTGTGTGTTGGGAGGGAGGATTATTGGCAGGAGCCTGTGATGGAGTGGAAGATAGAGCCGGCTGTCACAACAGTTTGGGAAGAGTCCCTTTGAAATGACAGAGAGGACTAATACATCCACCCTGCGCCGTCTCCGACTCCGCTCAGGGTCCATTTTGATTTGTGGTTTATGATGTGCACTTTATTGCAGCTTATCTTACATGTACGCTGCACTCCTGCTCAAAATGGCTGCCGCGTGGGATGATCAGAGAGGATGGAAGGCGCTGCTGTAAGGCCCCTGAGCAAAGGACCATCACGCAACAGCTTTCCAGACAGAAAAAAACTCGTGAGCGCACAAACACAGCAAAGTGTAAACTGAAGGAAATTAAAGTCTGATTCTGAGATTTCTCATCATGCATCATCGAAATACCAAGTCTGACTTGTTATAGTAATTAGAAAACACACGTTGTTGGAGGTGAGCTTCGTCTGCAGACACTAATTTACATCCTCGTGCCCTTGTAGCTGATCTGTTACACTGTGACACAATACCAAGACACCGCAGTTAGTCTGGAAGATGTTTCACCTGATTTATTTTGGTCTGAATGCAACTGACCCAACAAGTCATTGAATCAGACAATTTAAGCTTATGGCCTCTTATCCATGGGTATTTCAGCTCATTCAAGTCACGTGGAAGGGATGAACAATTGTACATGGGCAACATAGCTCTATATGCATTCAATTTAGGTTTAAGCACCTACAATGACGAACTTTGGCCAACACATAATCCATCCATTTTATGTTTGCTTTTTCAGCCACACCCTACGACAGTGATGTGCATTTACCAGGAAATAACGCACCTTTCTGCCAATTAGAAGCGAATATAGTTCAGTAAAAACAGGTGGCTGGAGCTAAGTGAGACACCTGACAGAAGTGTAGTGGGAATCACTGGTTCGGTAACAAAATTCATATATATGTGTATTATTTGTATAAAAGTAAATTGACCAAGGATGCCCTTTGAGGGGTTCAATTGAAATGTGTGACTGGACTGCATGCACCCAGTAATAGTAGTAGAGGTATAGCATAATCGTGTTCATCCTGCAGTCCAGTGTCCATCCTGCAGTCCAGTGTCCATCCTACAGTCCGCTCCAATTTATATCAGGGATTTAATGGTTAGCTGACAACACTGGCTAGCTAACAAATTGCAAATATGTAAAGGAAACGAGTCAGACAGCACACATACAGATATTAAACCAAGAAGGCGGTACTTCCCGTCTTTTGAGAACTGTGTAGTTGAAACAATCAGCCATTCTTACTTGCCATCACCCAAGATTAAGGACCTCCAGTATGGCTGCCAGAGGCTGCGTTGTGTCAGCTGAAAGCCCTCAAACATTTGACATTAGTCTGACAAAACAGAACAGCTGATCCCTGACACACACTGTGTTCCTGCAAGACTGACACAATTCTGGTCAGTGTGTGGGCGTAGACTGTTTTCTGCAGCACAGGGAGCGAGCAGACCGTCTGCTCTGCCAGGAAGTGAAAACGGTTTGTGCTGCAAGTATGACTAAGATGCTTGGTCAGACCTGGCTGTCATAGCAAAACTATGACTGGTCAGGATTTACAGGATGTGTTTAGAAACGTCCAAAAAGTTACTGGAAACAAGAAAATCTTTAATTAAACCTTCAGAAAGTATACCTCCAGTTATTATTATCCAGAATTGTTGTATTTCACGGGCAAGTTATCGTACATTGATTTCCAGACTTGCACAGCCAGAACTGCGTTTACAACTGAGGCCCCGAAACACACCATGCTTTGTGCTACGCAAGCAAACAGGTGGCAGGTAAACCAGAACAAACACACCAGGAGAACGGTCACCACAGGTTGTGACGTGGTGGCCGTCTCACAAGATCCCTGCAAGGATGGGGTCGGCCACTTTATTGTTCATTATTATTACTCATTATTTACATAATTAAAATGCGTTAATAATAATCGGGCTGCTTCCAGATCGACTCTGTACCATTTTGCTACCATGGAATACATGAAGGTGAAAATACGACGAAAGGCTAAATGACCAGCGCTGCTGACAGATTCGCTCTTCTTGAGTGTAGTCCTTCACTCGGCTGAAAAGGACTCTATAAATGAACACTTTATGGAAAAGAACACACCGCCATTGATATGCTGCAGCCAGCCTAGCCACTGATTTGCATCCCCATGTGCAGACTGCTATGCGTTATTCCGTGACATGGAAAGGATGGAAAGGACGGCTTTTTGTGTCCTTTAAGTACAAAATGACTAATTACTAAATTTAGTGTGTACATTAAGTCCAGCTCTGCCCATATATACATGCCATAAAAAGCAGATCCTCCACTAAATGGCCAGTATAAAATAATTAGATTTTATTTGTTTGAAGCACCGCTTAACAGCTCTCGGGATTAGCACTCCAGCCTGTGCTTGGTTCCCCTTTGAAACCAAGAGACAATATTAATAAAATTGGTTTTATAAATAAATTGCTCTGGCAGAGTCGCTGGTATGAAAACACCGGGGTGTTTTGGCTACAGTTTGCAGCTCGGCTAATTGAGAGGATCTGTGCCTTTGACAGACTGAGTGGACTGCAGTGCATCGCATGATTTAGTAGACGGAGGGGCAGGTTGCCAGACTGAAAACATTCGGAGGGTTGGCAGCATCCAGAGCTGCACTCAAAGGAAAAGGCAGCTCAGCGCTTCAGTTATCGCTGTCTACATGTTTGGTTCAGCAGTCACGGATACGTGGTTGGGTCATAGTGCAGGTGTTGAATTGCCGATTTCTTAGGGCTGATGTGGTTCATGCTGAGGTCAGCTGGGAGTTGTTGATATGTTGTTTTTCTGAAGAACTGTTTGCTTTTTTTTCTCTTAAAGGAATATTAAGCAAGCAATATTTTTAACACTGAATCAAATGGCGTGTTTGGCGAAAGGTGTTGCTCGGCGACGGAGATTCATCACCTGCGTAGGGTCTTCCGGCTCATTCTTTCGGTTGTACGAGCCACAACTTTACTGTTTCAGCAAAAAGAGCTCCGGTAAACCCACTGCACACTGTCTGTCCAGCACCAAACGGCAGACACAACTCATTTGCGACAAGCAACAAGTGGAGCATTTAGCAGCTCAAGGACCAGATATTTCTGTCAGCAGGCGGTGGAGACCGAACCAGAGCATCAGGTGGACACAAACACGACTCCAAAGGAATGATAATGTTGCTCTGTGGTGACTGTTTGCTGACACGTCATCATGTGTCAGTTAATGTTGCTCCAAAAGAGGAAATCAACCAAATCCAGAACAGAGCCGCTACACTAACGCGTTTGTTTTTAGCTCCAGTCGTGTCCAGCGAGTCCAGGAGCAGGATCACGTGAGAGAACGTGAGCTCACTTTCCATCGTCTCTTCACCTGGTCAGGGTGCCAAAGCTACCGTCTTTGTTTGTTTATCTGCTGTTAAATTCCTCTGTTTGCAAACTCTCGTCTGGTTTCCCAGTAAATGTGAGTGACGGTGCGAGTAGGAAGCTGGTCTCTGCGCGCACACACACACACACACACACACACACACACACACACACACACACACACACGCACACGCACACACACACACACACAGCCAGTTCCTCTTCCGTCGATTCACCTCCGGACGCAGTGAAACCGGAGAGTCTCATCGGACTCTGTGTCACCCTGACAGGCCGAGCGACCAACCAGAACAAATGTCGTCTCGCTGCAGGGCTGTCTCATCCACTTGTCTGCATGGTGTCCTGTGTGTGTGTGTGTGAGACTCTGGGCAGTGTCACACTCACAGCTAAGGACCTGTTTCCAGCTTTACCTCCCTCTGGTCGCCTACATCAGACCTGATCACGGTTTCCAGCAGTAAAGGCGTTTTGCCGTTGACAGGCCCCTTCCTCTGCTCTGCCCAGGGAGAAGCACCTCCTTAACATCTCCGGTGGGCTTTAATTACTTTCATTAATTTAGTTTGCGCTGCCGATTCGTCATTCAGGATAAATATGCTGGAGTTCATAAGCTGGAGTCATAATATCCAGCACATGTTCGTGTGAATTGATGGGTAGAACTAGTTTAACTGTGTTTCTAAAGGCACGAACATCCAGTTCTGCTTTGTTAAATCAGGAAGCGATGACTGGTGTGGGCCTTTGTCCTCATCGCATGATATGAGCAGAAATGCCAATGAGCTCTGCCCACGCGGGAATTAAACCCCTCTAACCTCTGGTGCGATGCTGCCTTGCTCAACCCAGCTACACACGCCGAACCCTCGGCGTCTGCAGGGATGGATGTTCCTGTAGTTCAGAGGGCTTGCACAGAGGCAACATTACTAATCCTAAAACAGCCTACAAAGCAAAATAGCAAATCTGAAGCGTCTGAGCGTTCCTCTGTGAGAACACGAGGAACCCGAGAGAACCATTTTGGTGGCTTTGTGGCTGACACGAGTCCACACGAGTGCCACTTCATTCGTAGTGCCTCCTTCTGAAACGCGTAGGTGGTGTTTGTGGTTGCAGCGCGGTGCGATAAAGTGTCAGGCATTCACTTCCTGTTGCATGATGTCAGGCACAAACGCGCGCGCAGTTGAGACGAGCTCCACTTGCCCTTTTCTTACTGAAGTAATTACTGAAGGGATCAACGTTTAGCTGTGACATTTTCAGGTGGGGGGCGAGACACGTGCGACCGTCCCACCACGCGAAAAGACACCGAAGATTGTCCCGCAGGCTCCAGCTGTGTGTTTCAGGCTGCCTAAAGGGACGGCTTGTCCGCTTGCAGCTGGGCGAGGGGGAAGCGTAGGCGCCCGAGCGGGGCTTCGCCAAAACCTTGCGACGACTCTGCTCTGATAAACATGACAAGAAGGTAAATGGCCTTTTTCAAGGGAGACAGCTCGACACGTCACACCGTCGAGGCTTGCTGGGACGCTCACATAGACCGTTACTGGAAACCGTCAGTGCTTTTCTTATTGTGACAAGTCAAAATGTCTGCCATGAGAAGGACCAACGCTTCACTTCAAGCGGGAAGACGGCAAAGACAAGTCGCCACGATATGGCGTTATTAAACAAGTCTGAGAAGAAACTTGGTGTTTTGAACTGTGACGTAAACCATTTGGAACCTCGCCGCCGACCCCGTTCCCCCCTTTGTCTGCTGAACTCGGCTGTTGCAGCTGGACTGCGCTTCAGTGGCTTCTATAACAAAAAGCTGTCAGCTCAGAGCGTCGTCTGCTGGCGTCTGCACGTGATGCTACAATAAGCCATTGCTAGGTGGCTGCTGAAGCGTTTCTGGCGTCCTCACTGAATCCGTTAAATATGCACTTCTGTTACGTTGTGTATTTTACACGCTTCTTTCTGCAGGTTGTCGTTAGCTCCTCCAGCTTAGCTACAAACCCTCCGACCGACCTCCAGCCGGCCGACACTTTATTTAGGCTTTAGGTGAAAATGAGGATGCGTCATATCGATGACGTCTCATTTCAGTTTCATGAATCAGCCCTTCCCCCGTTCGTGATGCAGCGCCTTCAACGCCAGCGACAGTCTGTCAACGTTGGAATTTTAAAATAAGGGACATTCCAAGGACGTTAGAACATTCCAATAGAAAACACGGCAGTCAAACATGTCAGTTAGGAACATGGTATGAGGCAGGACTAGGGTGTTCTGGGATGTTGCTAGGTTATTACTAGGCTCTTATTTGGCCTTGCTGAGACAGGTCGCGTAGTAAGCTTTACTACAAACTATTGAAATACAGAAACAAGCGATGGCGGAACAAACCGCCCTGTGAGCCCCGATTGAAAGCCACCTTGAAATGCCCTTCTGTCCACCACCCAAACACTATGAATAATTGATGTCATGATTCGAAGGTCAAAAAAAAAAAGAAATCCACAAAGCGTTTCAGGATTCTGTTTTTCCTCGCGGATCACTTGAAATAATTACATCTAATGGAGGAAATGTTCTGTGTCATGTGGACACGCTCCATTTTCTATTCCCAGAAACCCGTGATGTCCCAGAGGATCCGAGTCCTCTGAGGACTTTGCTGCTATTTTTGGGGGAACAATTTGGGAACAAAGTTTATTTTCCATAAACGGGTAAATAAAATGCTTGAGTGCTTTTTTTTTTTTTTTATGAGCTGCTCTTCTGCTTTGACCGTCTGTAACTCAAGTAACTAAAGAGGTTCTCTTCCCATTGTTTTTGCATCAAGAAGTCACTACATGAGAGATTACTATACGAGAAGGACATGAGCTTAATTTAATGCTTTATCTTAAAACTCAAGCAGGGCTCTTTACAGTGAGCTGTGTTTGGGAGTTGTCTCAGCGTGTGACGGTCTGTGGACTTTCCGCCTTCGAAACCAGAACTGTCATATCGAGGTTCATCGGGTTCACGACGACCAGGACAGGAAAGAGTTATGGAAATCCATTGGCTCAGGTCCAGAGTAAACGCTGGATATTATATAAACCAAACATTCACCAAACTTCGTCTTCTTCGTCGCGTTAAACTCGGCTTGTTTAAAGCTTCATGTTTGTGTGTGAGGGAAGAACAAAAACACAACTTCTCTTCATCATTTAACGGATGTTGGTCCGCTCTCTGCTTGTCATTCACTCAGCTTTTATTCTAAAGAGGCTCACTTCACTGGCTTTTTTTAGACCACTTCCTTCCTTATCAGTATTAACTGCTGGCTTGTTGACTGCGGTTTGCTTACAGACATGTTAGCAATTTGTCTTTTTTTTTTTTTTTACATTCGAATCACAGAAATAAACCTTTTGTCAAAGACCAGAGTTGCACCACGTTAGTTGACAAACCCAAGAGATTTTTCCTTTTACTGTGGATTTCTAACTTACAGTACTGCCTTCACAGTTCTTTGAGTAACTTCAGAGTCACACAGGAGAGTTATAATAATAATATCAACACAGTTTACGCTTTAAACTTTATATTTATTAGTTTCCTGCTTGTTCCAACAGTTTATTGAAGCAGGTTGTATTTAAATGTCCCTGCAGCTCTGTGTGACTTATCTTTGGAAAGCCCCCGACGAGAATTTAACTTGAACTCCTGTCAGGTTGAGCAGCGCTTGGCAACAGCAAGTGCCTTAATGGTGGGAATAATGTGTAGGAAAGAGAAAGCAAAAAGAAAAGTAAAGCCTTTAATATAAAAGTAAAGTACTTTTGGTTCATGTACAAAGGGAAACTTTTCAGACCCTTTCACCCTGACTCGTCTTCTTCCTTCGAGGTCCTTTTTTTTCCTTTCATAGTCATATTAAAGCACACGGACGTGTTTTACTGCCAAAGTGCTGCCGCTCTGACCTCTACCAGTGGTCTCTGTAATGCTGCCGATAGACAGAACTATCCACATGTTCGAATGTCAGCTAAAAGCCTTAAATGCGGAAGGTGGTGCAGATTCGGCGAGGCCACAACGTGACGTTCACCAGGTGACATGGACGCAGGATCCGACCGCTCAAAACCACTTCAGAGGCAAAGTGAGGATGAATAAGAAGAGATGGAGGAGATAAAGTTTCTTAAAAGGCTGCAGAGAATCTGTCGTCCACAGATAGCTGAAGAACCGTGACATATTCTGATCCCTGACGGAGTCCTCTTTGGTTCAACCCACCCATAAAATACAGTGGGATTATAGTTCTACAAAGCTTATAAGACGGGTTCATTTTTACACCAAATGTTTTGTACTCAGCGACACGCTGGAACTTGCTCAGTCAACTTCTAGTCAACTTCTGGGGACGCTGAGATACTTTGGGAGCGTCGTCGTCATCATGGGTTAATCGCTCCCCCAACCGTGTCTGAAGGAGTCTGGCGATTAGATGATTCAGTCTGTTGTTTTTTTTATGAAATGCTTTTTTGTTCCATGGAGTTTGTTCCCGTGGGTACAGCAGGAGTTTAGATGGCAGGAAATGATCCGGCAGGCAACTCGGTGACCTTATTTTGGGACTGACAACTTGCCTGACAGCGTCTGAGCTGCACTGTAGCAGCAGCAAACGCCGCCCATCTGCTGTTGCAGACACCGAGTCTGACCCCGGGCTCGTGCTGATGAAGGAGAGAGGAAAAGTAAGCCGAGTCCCTCACTGGATTCACTGGATTAAAACAAGGCCACAGGTCACCTGCTGCTGCATGAGGAGCACCGCAAACAGAGGAGCGATGCTCGTCCGGCGCTTCCATGCGTCCGGCGAGGACTCCCGCCCCGCGGCGTCTAGCAGAGCGTATTCTACATCGCATGTTTCCTCATAAACAAGTGATGACTCACGGAGCAGCCTGGAGCTGTGGGTTGTCAGCAGGTTCCCCCCCCTCACGGAGCGTTAGAGCCCGGTGAATGAGATCAGTCTGCGCTTCCTCAGGTCCTTGCATGGTTAACGCATGAGGCTTATTTTGTTGCCTTCAGGCTCTGCAGAATTGATGTTGTTCGTCGATATCGCCGTCTTTATCTTTCAAAGAACCAGACCAGCTGTTTTGCATCTATGAATTCATTTTTACGACGAGTCATATCCACTTTGCGATACATCCCACAGCTTGAATTGTGTTATCCATTACAGTTTGCATTATTGCCCCCCTCCCCTCCCCCTCCGCCTGGCTTCATCTCCGACTCACTGAACAAAGTCTGAACTGGCTTCGTGCCCGGTCCTCTGCAGACGTTTCCTTAACGTCTCCTTAAATGTGAATGTTTGGTTGAGTTTACATTTTGCGATGCAAGGCCCCTTCTTGTTTCCTTAATGGCAACCTTGAGGCTGCGTGTGCGTGTGTGTGTGTGTGTGTGTGTGTGTGTGTGTGTGTGTGTGTGTGTGAACAGAGAGAGCCGAGCTGTCAGCCGTTCAGAGGTCACATGTTTCTCAGAAACACTGTCCACGTCGCTCATTAGTAAACATTGTGCACGTTTCTCTGTGGACACATGAGCCGAAGTTGTATGCAAATGTGTGTGTGTGTGTGTGTGTAAGGATTCTCCCTTTCTGACAAGCAAAACGTCAAAATTAGAGTTTAGTTTTGCTTTTTTTTAAATTTATTTAAAAAAACAACCTTCAAATAAGTCAATCTGATCTGGTTCAACTGGTCCCATCGTACGTCGACACCGATATTGCCAAGGAGCAACTTTGTTCGCCTGAGCCTCATTGTAACAGTAAGCCTCCAGGTCCCTGAAGCAGATGTATATGGCCACGAACAAAACCATGTATTGTATACAAAGAGAGAGTGAGAGAGAGATGGGGGCTGGAGTTGAACCAGGGACGCTGCAAATACACAGTCAGCGTCTTAAACCGCTACGTCAGCCGGACTTCCCAGGAACAGCTTTGGTGTTGATTTGTTGATGGTTGTAACAGATGACCACGTCTGTATATCTATAGGCTGCTAGTTAAGAGTGCTAGTTTCTATATTATCTCTTAACGGCATGATGGAAAATCCTTCGCCCCAACATCTCTACACTCACTGTTAAAATATTTAATATTAAATATTTACTGCGTTCCCTCTTCCTCCCCACGAAACTGCCACGATAATACAGGTCAGATCCGCGAGGCCGTCACCTCGCCGCGGAGTTCTCCTGCCCCCTAGTGGCCAGGACATCAGTAAACGCCGCTTTAAACCTGAGTTGATGATCACAACATGTGCAGCTTCACCGCCATCGGATCTTTCGGGGGCCAGAAAAGCCAAGTTTGAGCAAAAAAGTACAGCGGAGTTGGGCCGAGCACATGGTGGTGGCATCGACACGTGAGACCCCCCCACGCATCACCATGTTTAGACCTTAATGTCCTTTAACTCAAACGATAATTTTAGAAACCACCACCGACAGACGCATTAGCAGAAGTGAAATTAGACCCGTGATACTCTGACTTTGTGCTTTTAGCAGAAGAAGTTGGGGCTTTAACGAGCACTAGAGGAACTTCAGCCTGTCCACGACTCCTCACGTTGGATTGCCAAAAGGAGGCCTACCCCAAAAATGCACCAAACGTCCACTGCCGCAGATGGTTCACGCCTGCTTGCAGTGTCCTTAAAAGCACGACGGTTCAGTCCATCACGGATGAACCGATCTGAGAAAGCTTGTAGTTTCGTCTGCCTTTGCATACGCTGTGATTCTGTCAGCGTAACACACGTGAACTTACCTTCTATGGCTTCAGCACAAATAGCAGTTGCTGCCAATAAACACCAAATTGTCCGCCACGTTGGCACTGTTCTCACTCAGAGCTTCATATCCTCAGACTGAACCAGCAGTGAAGCAAAAACAATGTTCACAAGCTGATTTGTGGATTTTCACAATTCGGCGGAGGTCACAGGATGTTTGCTCCTGCCCCAAGTTTGGGGATATTATGTAAAAGAAACTCTTGAATAGTCTTGTGGGCAGAAAGATTATTAAAGACATTTTGAAAGAAACAGCATAATTAGTCGGCTACAAATCATCTGATCTGACACGTCTGTGGCTGAGGTTTCTGAGGCTCAGGCACAAAGTCAACTTGATCAGGGTTTGGGTTGAAATATCTTCTCAGTTAAAGTCTGTGTGAAGGAAATTCAGACATTTGTTCATGACATTATACATGTTTGAATATGTGAAAAGACTGAACTCTGTAGAACTGAGCCGTGGAGTTTCTGAGCACGTATTATGTGTTAGCCTTTCCTGCTTTATTGTCAAAGTCAGCTTGCCTCATTAGTCTTTTCCCTCCTGCGTCATCGATTGTCCACACTTTGCAAAGCCTCTCGTCAGTCCCCGTTTTATTTTGAAGGACCGTCCTCTGTTCACTGCTATGATTTACTTCCTGTCTTTGTTCGTTAACTGCCGGTTTTGATTAGCTTCACCTGTGTTCCATTACTCACCTGTTCCTCATCAGCCTGTTTGTACACACACACACACACACACACACACACACACACTTACTTCTTTCTTGGTTCATTCTGAGTTCCACGTCCCGGCTTCCTTGTGTCTATGTTGCCTGTAGTTTTTTTCCATCCAGCGTTTGTCACCTGAACCTGGATCTCCTGCCTGTAAGTTAATTTCTTCCTAATAAATGAAATAAATCCGCACCACTCAGCCTGTTTTGCACACAGTGGCCGTACACAGACTTTAAGGTTAGACAGCGACTGCGGTCGTGGTTATAAGACTGTCCATGGGAAACGTGACAGACGGCGGCCTCCAGCATCAAAGTTCGGCGTTTTTTTTCACCCGACCCTCCTCCTCCTGCAGACTTTGTGCCTCCATCATAACGTTGCACTAGAGAAGCAGCTCTGTCACTCCAGCGCAAAAATGTAGTTCTTCAGAGAGGGCAGTCTCAGGACCTGATCGGTGGTTCAGGGTAAAAAAAAAAAGACAAACAAGAATTTTGATGGAAAAATACCTGCTGCTTTGTCAAAAAATCATTATGTCTAAAACTCTAGTTAGACGCTATCAAACTATATATATATACTGACAAACAAATCAGTTCTTACTGGCAGCAGTCTGAAACAGCGTATCATTCATACCTGCTGTTACTGGACAGACATGTGACCCCTCTGTTGCCATGAAAGTGATGACTTCACCTGTTAAACTACCTCCCCTGAGAAAAGATGCATCACGTGGAAATGTGGCGCGAATTAGCAACTCGAGTGACGGGTCTGCACTGGAGAACGTCTCTGACTGAATCGTGTGTGATGTTTTGGCTTTTTTCTATTATTGTCGTTATTCACGGAAGGAATTAAACCTGTTTCTCAAAAGCGTACAACATAGGAATGCAGCGTGAGCAAATTTAAAGTGACATTTATGTGGCCTTCGTCTCCGACATGTTTGTCTAAGATA
Organism: Gadopsis marmoratus; assembly: GCA_036023855.1. Classification (NCBI taxonomy): domain Eukaryota; kingdom Metazoa; phylum Chordata; class Actinopteri; order Centrarchiformes; family Percichthyidae; genus Gadopsis; species Gadopsis marmoratus. The sequence continues at coordinate 2,993 of JAVQJF010100531.1, read as the reverse complement.
AAGACGGGCGTTAACGGCGACGTGTTTGCTCTCAGACACTGAACCGCCGCGCCGCGTGGATAAGTTACATATTTGCCTCTGAAGTCCATGTTTGTCCAAAGTTCTCCTGTGTTGCCTCATCTTATCATCATCTCTGTGTGCATTTGAGACCCGAGGGGCGAAAACAACAAAGCTCTCGCGTGGTGGCTTTGTTGCTCAAGCTGGAAGACCAGGTGCTCCCAGGTACTCTGCCATCAGAAGCCCCAGGAAACATCACTTCCAGCAACCATTTCTGGCAGTCGGTTAATCTTTTTAGTAGTTCTTTGCGCAAAAATGCCCCAAAATTCCCTGTTTCCGGCTCTTCAAATCAGAATATTTGCTCATTTTCTCACTCTTCTATGGTAGTTACCTGAATATCTTTCAGATGTGGACTGTTGTTCGGGGCCAACGTTGAAATGGGCTAACTGAGTGCTGCAGCATTTATCTTGCATTGATTTGCTAAATGAGCTTTGTTAGATATGTGGATTTTTACATGCTCTGTGCAGTAAGGGTGACATCAGGACGGACTTTCCAAACTTGGCCTCACCACTTTCTTTCATGCTAACTCTGCTCAAGAAGACCTGTTTTTCTACGCCGTGCCATCAACGTTATCTGGATCAGCTGCGAGGACTCGCAAAGCTCCCGAGACCCAAGCGGCTGAACTCTGCAGACTCAACATGGATCCGCAAGCCTCTCTGTCGCTGCCACATCCATCAGGAATGTGAGTGTTTGTCTTTAAAGGTCGATGGCGGGTCGATTTGTGGCGCAAGAACTCAACAGTCGATGTGTCGCCCTGCACATCGTCTTCCCTGAAGGCCTCACAGCTCTCTGAACTGTTGAATCATTAAAGGCTGTTTTTGAAAGAGGCAAACGAGTCACGTCAATGCACGTCGGTTCTCCATAAACCCACTGACATTGTGGATTTATGATTTACGTTAACACAAACGTCTATTTTGCTTCGTCCAGGTTCAGTGTAGTCAACTGCTTTTTCACTGCAATGAACCCAGGAGGGTTTAATTAGCCGTTTTGGTTTTTGTCACCACCGTCAGGGTATCTAAAATGGAATAAGTGCCGCAGCTGAATTTGAGAATAAACAAAATAAGAGTGGCAGAATACAAGTGAGATCAGCTCCTATGAAGAAAACCTTTTTGAATGTGCAACATGCTGCAGAGTGACGGTCAGACTCGATGTGTCAGTGTTTGTGTGAACAAAAAACTGAGTTACAGCTATGATGCTGCGTTCATGTGCTTGTCGTCGTTCGCCAGTCGCAGATTTGCTTTCACGCTCCTTTTTGTTGCAAAGTGATGAAAAGGAAGATGCAGCTTTGCGTTGCAGCATTTTGTATTTTTTCAAGCTACGTCTTCATAGTTTCCGCCACCCACCTTTCCTATCGGTGATAAGATCTTATCATCTGAAACACTTTCTTGGTGGGGAAACTGAAAGTCATATCAAACCCAGAGTATTTGCTGAAATGTCTCATTTCATGACTGTTCAGCCAGTCAATCTGCAAGATGTTGGATTATAGAACAGCTCATTTTCTTGCATCATTTCAACATCTGAGTAAAATGGCTTCATAACTTACAGATATGATGCTCAAAGTACAGAAATAAGACCCAGGATTCAACAACTTATTTTTTTCTTTAAGCACTTTTGTAACAGTAAACGCATCCCTAGCCTCAGGGTGGCCAATAAAATTTTTAACGTAGAATTTTGATTGGTCAGTTGGGATGCAGGCTGCAGCGTCGCCCCCCCGTGGATCCTGGAGCCCGACGCTGATCCACTCTTCAAGTCAACAGGTGACGAGTCTCCAGGTCATCGTTGTGTACGGATTAACTACAAAGTCGTGTAAAACGAATCGGTGCTTCTGAGGCTGGCTGCTCGCACATAACTGCAGCCGAGGCAGCGAACGCACCGGACGAGTCCAGTCCGTCACATCGACCACAGCGTCGGTGGCATCTACTGTCTTTAGACTTTAAAACAAGTGGAAAGGTGCGATGGCGACACATTTGAAATTTTAGAGGTCAAAGTAGTTTTAACCACTGTTCTGATGGTAACTATGGCAGCAAAATTGATGCACCACATTAACAGTTAAGTCTTTAAACTTTAAAGTTACAATCAACAAAATCAAATCAATGAAATCAAATAGAGCCTCGTTTTTCCTTTTGGGAGTTCCTCGTTGCTATTAAACCAAAAACATTGGACTGCAAATACAGAGATCATGGGACCATTTTCAAGGTGTTCAATGACTTTTGTTAAAGGAAAAATAGTTTTTTGGCAAAAACAGCAGCTGCTCAAACCGCTGGTTCCAAGGCCCTGAATGAACTTTCTCTCTCCCGTTTTTAAGGAGTGGTTTTGGTTCAGGAATCTGCAGAAACGGGACGAGCAGAGCGTCACAAATAAACGTCTGCCAGCTTTGCAGACACGGAGGTCATGTGAGCGTCCGAGGAGGATTTAGCGGAGTGAAATGCCACCGACTCCACAGAGAGGGGGCGCAATCCTGTTCACGTCTCTGCTTTTGTTTTGTCTGCCGTTGGCTTCCGCTGCAGCCAATCAAATCCCTTCAGAGCGATTTTTGTACTCAAGTTAAAAGCGTCTCGCTGGCTTTCATCTCTGCTGAGTGCGTCCTGCGACTCGTGAGCAGCAGCTGAACACACGGGATCGATTCCCATCTCCAGCCCAGGAGTTTTCTCAAGATCAGTCAATTTGAGGATTGATCCTGTAAGAGTGTGTGTTCAGCCCGAGGCCACGATGAGCAGTGGGCAGTCTGTGTGAACGTTGGGTCATTAAACTGCTCTCTAGAACAAAGCCAGTTAATTTAGATCACGTCCTGCTTCGGCGTAAAATCTAAAACGAGCTGCCGGGTCCGAGGTCCACAAATAAAGTAAGGCCTGACAAAAATAAATGGTGTGTTTTTTTTAAAAATAAAACTAAAACTCACACTTGCTGCACTGAACGACTTCCTGGGGGGGGGGGGG
>JAVQJF010100526.1:0-13120 GCA_036023855.1 Gadopsis marmoratus | reverse complement strand
CACCGAGCCCTTCCACTGATGGCCTTCCTCCTGCAGCACCGAGCCCTTCCACTGATGGCCTTCCTCATGCAGCACCGAGCCCTTCCACTGCTGGCCTTCCTCCTGCAGCATCGAGCCCTTCCACTGATGGCCTTCCTCCTGCAGCATCGAGCCCTTCCACTGCTGGCCTTCCTCCTGCAGCATCGAGCCCTTCCACTGCTTGCCTTCCTCCTGCAGCACCGAGCCCTTCCACTGATGGCCTTCCTCCTGCAGCACCGAGCCCTTCCACCGCTGGCCTTCCTCCTGCAGCTACAGCCCAGCAGACATGAAAGGCTCATGCTCACTGCGCAGACAGGATGACCCAAGTTGTGTAAAGAACCCAGTCAGATGGATGAATAATTTCACTGGAAAGACTACAAACAGTTGGGAAATGGGCAGCTTGAGTCTGAACTGAAGCTACGGCAGAGTTCACTTTAACCCTGCAATTGGGATTATTACAGTAGAAAGATGATGTCATAATCTGTACACAGAAATAATAATTTCATAAATTGATATTGGATTTTTAGGGGTCCAACAGTTATTGGACCATTTTACTGACATTGGCTTCCCACAGACCCCACTGTTGAACATGTTTACATAAAGATAGTAATTGCAAAACAAATCAACCTTATTTTGTCTTTGGAATATAATTTTCTCTTTTCTTACTGACTTTAGTAAAACGCTGTGCAGGGAGGTTCTTGCAGTGGTAACAACAAACTGGCTAACGTGTTTGATGGTGGTGATAAAATACAGAATTGAGCGTAAAGCATTGCGTTGCCTAATCTGAATTTATTACTACTGTTATTAAGGTATTAAAACTCCTAAGACGCCCGATCACCCGAGGAAAGTGGTAGAACACGTGGGCCAAGAGGAGCTCAGGAAAAGAGCCAAATCTTTTAATTTATTTTAAGTTCTACATTTTCCTTTCCATTTTATGCTGATCAAATTGTTCCAGTTGGATTCTGGTTATTACGGAAAGAAGCCGCCTGTAGCCTGCTCTTGCTTAACAGACATTCAGCAAGTGCAAAGCAAATTCTGGTAGTGTGGAAATGTAGCCCTTGACGAAGTGTGTCACAGGATTAAGGTGATTACTAAATCATCAAGTGCTTAGTAAATGTGCCTTTCACTGCATACAGACTGGACTTCCCCCGTTCCACAGCAGCAGACCGATGCCTGTGCTGTGTTTGTAGCACAGCCCATAATGTACATCTCCCATCACCCCCCTCTCAGCTCATCTATAATTCAGTGCGTGTGCGCTCCTTGACACAGTGCAATTAATTAGTCTTTTTGTTCATTAAAGGCATGGCTTTTAGAAGACCATCATGTTTTATTTTTGTTTTAATTACTTTGTGCTTGGCAGGTTTCTATTTCCAAGATATATGGGAGGCTGGGTTCCGACCACCATCCAATTAGAGCAAGATCTCCTTGTTTATCCATCTTGGTGAAGAGACCGGAACATCAAGTGTGGCTTTCAAAGTGTGGGAGAAACGTGACTCTGTGCAAATATTAATTTGACACGTGAGCTAATTTGCATACCTTTGAAGTGATCTTCAGTCCGTCCAGGTCAACTGATTTTCCATTGACTCGTAGCCTGCGAGTCTTAGTGCACAGCCTGTTTCATCTGTGTGTCTGAAGCAGCAGGAACAAATCACACAAGTCTGGCAAAAAGATGAAAACACGTCGAATTCTAATCGTCTTCAATCCATTTTCATGCTCTTCTTAAATGAATGGAAACTAATAGCTGCCTGGAAGGTCAGAGAAGATCAACATGCTATATGAAATATGCATGTAAGCTGCATTAAAACTAAAACATGCAGAAAAGCTGGGCCTGTATTTATCACACTGCAAAAAGTAAAACTTTTACTCACTTTCTCCGAAGACAGGTGGGATTTGAATTTCGACCACGCTTTCGCTTTCTTCAGCATCTTCTCTGTTTCTCGTCGCCGGCAGCAGAAGGTTTAATTCTATGTCAGAGTTTCACGTGCTAATTGCTAACGACGCATTTGAGATTTCACATGAATAAAATGTACTTTAAAAAAATGAAGCGTCATATACACAGCATATACTGTGTATATGATTTCTGTTTGTAGATTTTTGGTTAAATCATCATCTCTGATTGGCTTTTCCTCTGAGCATGTGATTAATGACGTGATCAGCTGAGAGCTGCTCTCACAGGTTCCTCACGTGCTTCACTGTAAGTAGTTTGATAAATTCTTTGTCTTTTAGCAAAGAACTTTTTACTTTTTTTATTTCTAAGTTGGCTTCTTAGAGCCATCTTCAGTGTGATTCTCCAAATCCTGATAAAACAGGCCCTGCTGGTAGCTTTAGTACAGCTGATGATGAAACAGCTGTTTGATTGATAATCCAGAGTCTGACAGTTAATTCTTGACTTTGGGATTATCAGTTTGAATAGAAACAATCTTTACTCAGTGTTCACATGAAGTGCTGCATGGAGCATGATGGCAGCTGAGATGCTCAGCTAATAAGTGAACACTGAAGGTTTTTCTGTCAAAACAGAAGCTAATAATGATGGTAAGGTTTGCTTCTTTATTGTTGATGTAGATAGTCTTTGAGCTCAACATGTCTTCTCCCTCCACTGGACAGAGATGACATATATGCTGTATATACGCCATCTGATTCACTGAAGTAGTAAATTAGCACACTTCCCAAGAAGTGTTTTTTTAAAAACTTGGGTGAATAAAACGCCTTTGAGCCTCCTGCTGCAGAACAAATGTTGTGCCATCGTCACTCTCCCACATCGTGAGGAGAAAATGCCACTTTTGTTCTTGGATGGAACTTCTTTTACAGTTCCATTCAAGCCAAGTTAATCATTTATGTGTAATGCCAAAACAATGACTGCCCCCAATTATTACATATTAAAAGACTGAGCTGTAATGTGACTTCTGCTTCACCTTGAGTGAGCAGACAACCCAGACATGCTGCTGAAGAAATACACTGACTGGGCTACTGTTAAGTCAGACATTCAGAGGTCTCACCCAGGGACAGGGCCGATGATATGGAGACGAAACAGACTTCCTCAAATATCAAAGTCCTAGAGCTCGAAATGAGCAGTGTCCCATTTAAAGCCAAACCTACCATTTCAAGATAAAATATCCCAGCATGCCCTTCTGTTGTTTTGCACCTTTGTCTTTCCCTGGGCAGCGCGGTGTCAAACGTAGCGTGAACATTGGGCTCTGCCGCATCACCACCTCATTAATTGTACCTCAAGTGACTCTAAACGTGAGCAGCGAATCTGCAGGAGGATTCCTGACTTCGCCGGGCCGCTCTTAATTATTCGTGCAGTCATTAAGTGTTGATGAACTTCCAGAGCAATCTCAACTAAACATCTGTGGTTCTGCCACGTGGAAGCCCGGCAGCCATGTTTGACACGTCCCTGTGGAGCTGCGGAAGGTTCAGAGCAAGTCAACAAACAAATGAACTCTTCTGCAGTATGATAACAGTATGTAGCATCTGGATGCATCCTAACCTCAACATATTTATAGAATTGGCCAAAGTATTGGTGATATGGGATGTAAGCCCTGGATTTATCTGACTTATGAAATGCAGAAAACCTTTTATCTTGTCTTTGAGTCAAGCTGGAGAATGAAAACCCCTTAGTGTTTCCAAGGGGAGCGCTAAGCTAATACATGCATGCTTTTAAAATGTACTACATGAGAGCCTCTTTATTTATTCTATTGCAGTAATATTGTGTTTCCTCTGGCCAGGAAGAATCCCACGTGCAGATCCAAACCAACACTGAATGTATCACAGCCTGACCGATCTGCTTCTATGGAAGCTTCCATATCTGCTTTGAGGTTCATTCTACATGATACGTGTATTTGATCTATTTTTGAAGTCTCTGCATAGAATATTTTTCTAAGAGTTAATGTAGTTGTTTCATTATGCAATAATGTGTGTGGAGCTCCAGTTGTTTCTATCCTGTTTTATTAATTATAAAAGGTTCACATTTTAACATGTTTCGTCTTTACATACCCTAAAAATCATCCTTCAACATCGACCCCCAAATTATTATTAAGTATTACGAAAGTACTGAAATATCAAAGAGACAAATCAAGCAGACACAAACTAGTTAAGCACACAATTATAGAAGTAAAAAAGCAACAACACTCCAGGTGGCATTAAAGCTGTATCTCTGCATCGCTCACAGGCTCAAATGTAGATCTTGTCGGATGCCAGGCTTGTAGAGGAGGAGATTATGGGAGTAGAAATTAGCTGATTATCCTCTTAATCCACATTTGCATTTTTCATGTGACAAGACATCACACCCAGGAGTCGATGCAGCCGCAGAAGCAGCATTCTCCTGCAAACAAAACATTTGCCGGAGTGGATGGTTGCTGTCAGACGGCACACGAAAAAACTGTTGGGTCAATGTGGTGAAGAATGGCTCCCAGAATAGCAATCCCAGCTCTGAGATGCAAGATCGCATGGAGACCAGGGGCTCCTAATGTGTGTGTGAGTGGCCGATCTGTAAAGCATTTTGGGGTTAAAGTTGAAAAGAGCTACATGAGTGAAGTCCATTTACCATTTGGAAGGTTTGGAAATTGAGTGAGACCCAGATTTGCACATGAAAATGAGGATTTGACTGCTTCTGAGGCATCATCCCACCAGGAGTCTGAGAAGGTCTTTCCCAGTTCCTGTTCCAGAGATCACTGCAGTACAGGTTGTACACGTGTACAAATGTGGCCTTTTGGCAGGTCTGCAACATGGACGAGGCCCAACAAGCTGTAGCATCATGTTAGGGTCTGTTTTCACTTCCTGACAAAGAGGTTTCAGTTGAAGACGTTGTGAGAGCGGTGATATCATGGCAGAAGTGAACCCAGGTTTCTTCCACTTACACAGAACATGTTGAAGCTGAATTTCAGACAGGAACATCAAAGCAGCTCCACCAATCACAGCTCTTTTGAAGCCATGAAAGACAAACAATTAGAACCGAGCAAACTTTGGGCTTTTACGCTGTTTTTGTGCGCCGATATCTGCGAGGCATGTCTGTTTCTTTGTTTCGTCTCCCTCCTGGGTCACCGGGTGCCTCAGATGCTGCAAGGCAATATGTGGCATCGGTCCACTAAAATACAGCGCGGGATGAAAGCAGTAGACACATCTGGTCAACAGCAAAATGATGCCCCCCTCAGGCGTCTCCACAGGGTCACACTACTCCTTTTTAATTAGCCAGAGAGCCTAATTTTCAGGGCCACATTTTCCAGAAAGGGTTTGATTCTGACTGGTCAAGATTCAACAACGTAGCATCACAATGCAGAAGTGTTAGAAAGTGGAAGTCCTGCCCAGTCGTTTTGACTTGCTGAGGGGATTTTTAAATTCATCCCTAAATATGAATCATACTGGCTCCAGCTCTCATGCAGCTTTAACTCTTTAACTCACATCAATAATGTAAATCCACATATTTTTTGTATGTCGGATACAGAAAAGCATCCCAGTGCCTTGCCTGCGTTAATTAGCATTCCATGTACACATCAACCCAGCCAGCTCCTCCACCTCGACACAAGGGCTGGAGCTGGACGTGCCTGCCTCTGTGCCTGCCTGCCTATAGCAGCACCTGCATTATCTGCAATTAATCTCATCTTTTGTGTTAATAAACCACTGAACTGCATCCGGTCTGTTGGGACCAGAACAGAATGAATGGACCAGTCTCGGACCCAGCAGACAGCCAGCTTCCCGGCCTGCCCTTTTATGATGCCGTACTTGTATCCTTGACCTTACATACCATTACTCTGCAGGGAGAGAAGCCTGTTTCCATCCTGTACTGTGGTCAAATATGCTGCAACAATATATACGGCCCATCTAACAAAGTAAAGCTCAGGTGGTTCACCATGCAATCTTCACCAAGCAGCGTTACAGCCATCAAACCATTAATAATAGCTCACGTGTTAATATATTTTTTGATTTCTCCAAATTTCACTGCCACTCTGTGATGCCAAATGTTTTGGGGTCATTATCACATATCTCCTTGTGACCCCTCCTTGGCCTTAGATGGGATGTGGGCAGCTAAACCAAAGGATGACTTTTTGGATTTTCACAGGTATTTTAAAACAGTAATCATTTTGAGTTACAGATTAATTTTGTCATATTCCATATCCCTGACTTCGCTGCGACTCCCACTAGGTCACATTCATTAGTAATCCAGATGTGCTGTGTGTATCAGGCATTTGTTGGAACATGTTTTATTTTCAGCTTTTGGCTGCAGCAGCAGCAGCACTTTGTTGGGTGCAAACAGAAAGAACTGGGAAGGTAACATGAAGGGCAGACAGAGAAAAACACCTCCGCATCTACACAAACTTCATCAACACAAAATGAAAATATGACCCAAAAAAACATTGAAAATGTGACGAAAAAACCACACATTTCCACGTGCGCATCAAAAGTGCTTTGTGTAACCTTTCTTCGATAAAGCTATTTATCAGCGTCAGGGTTGAGCTCTGGTCCCTGTCAGAACTGCTTCACCTTCACAAGATAAAAGATGCTCGTTTTTGCCGTCATTGTCCTCCTATTGAACATATCCTGCCCACTAAACGCGACAACCTTGGCCTGCTGCGGTCCACTCGAGGTCAGTCTATCAACACACAGCTGGAGCGTTTAGCCAGTCAGCGCCTGGAGGGAGAGCCAGGAAAACAGTCTTTTCTCTTTGAATCACTCTGAGCTGCATACTGCTGGAAAAAGTCCAGACAACACAGGGAAGAGCTGGAAAACAGCAAATGAGCTGGATTTCTTCTTGCAGACGTGTACAGGACTTAAACTCAATCAATCAGTGTTGTCTGGGACTATAAACTCCTGATACTGCAGGTACATCACTAATCCAGAGCTACAAGGGCTGCTGCATTAAGGTGAATCCAGTCCAAATTGGATGTTGCAGGGGAACAATGCTATCCCAGCTCCCGGGTCAGATTGCTTTTCAACTGTTCCTCATTAGAGGACAATCTTTGTGCTTCACACTGGACAGGCAGGCAATGCAATTCTGTTAAGACTTGAGGATCCACGGGGCAGAAATTAGAGGCCGTTCACTGACTAACTACGTGAAGGCACATTAGCAGTGGACAGACACAGCAGCCTGGAAGACCTGCTCAGGGGCTAAAAGCAAACAAGACATTTGTGAAAGAAGGGAGCGAGGTGCTTTCTTTATGATTCCTTACGAGGTCTAAATGTTTTAATGGATCGGAAGGATGGAGACACAGATCAACATTAAATTCAGTGTAAACTAGTTTGATCAAAAGTCTTGGCAATTAATGAAAGACTGAGAAATGGCTGCCATCCAGTGTGTTGACTTCCAATGGCTGCCTTTGATCGTCCAAGAGTTTGTGATAAAAACTGCAGGCTGGAAGAAAATACATAATATTCAGTTGATGAGGACATGGACTTTTGTTACTGATTCTCTAAAATAGGGCTTTTTCCTTCTAACTGAAATCAGTCAGGACAAAAGACACTGAAATAATCAGCCGCTCAGTTAAATTGATGAACATTAAAAAGATCCCTGCTGTGTTTGACATCCAAGCACAGGACTGTGTGAAAGTCAAGATATATTCATAAGGTAAACTGCTGTTAAACGTCAGGTGAGAGATCCGTCATGCAATTTACACATTTCTGCAAAATAAATTGGTAACCATGGTAACATGCAGGTCAGTGCAGGGATTTTCCCAACATGAAGCACGAGCATGTGGGTCTGTGTAGCCTCGCACCGAAGGCTCCAATCCATGGGTCAGCTCATTCCACAGAACTTCATGTTTCCTCCTCATGGTTCGCCACTGGAACACGAAACAGACCAGAACTCAAAGTCAGTGTTGTCTTTCGTCTTGGTCTTGACCAACTGCACCAAACTGCAGGTGACATCTTGTCACAGGGCAACAAAACAGTGTAGTGATCAGCAATCATATTAATCAGAATGACTAGAATAGGCACCACTAGATCAAAGTTATAGGCCCGGGGCCACTAATAAGTGGACCCACATATTACTTAGAATTCTTAGACTTTGACAGAGCGTTTCTTTTTCAACCAGAGCAGCTTTCTAGCCTTACAGCACAGTTTAACGGCGCAGGTAGCTCACAGACCAACTGCATGCGTTGTAAATGATCAAGTGATGCTTCTCAGCCAATCAACTCTGTGCACACGCAGGAGGGACGAGACAGCAGGCGGAGAAATAAGTAAGTCAGAGAAAAGTAATTCCATATGGCATGCTCTAAAAAGTAGACGGCAAAAAACAGCAACCCAAAGTGGAGGAGGGGTACCGACTTAACTCACTACGATTAAGAACCTTGAGTGTAATTCTGGATACTGAAGAAACATTTTCAACAATATCTCCTGCTGCTTTTTCGCAATGTGCGAATGACGAATATAAAATCAAAATGAGAAGTCTATTTGCATCTGCTTCTGTTTAATGAGGTTTTCTTGCCAACGTTTGCTGTAGTCCAGTGTAACCTGGTGCACTGCTCTCCTCAGAGGAGGCCCGCTGAACAGACGGATTTCACACTGCGCATTACTGAAGCGTCTTAGGAGTGTAGGATTATTTCAGTGCTGCATACCGAGGACAGTGACATGAAAAATGGGAGTGGAAGAGAAAGGGATGACATCCACTAAAGATCATGAATCACATCCCAGTCTCTAACAGGATTATATGGTCTGCACTTGAGCTTTCAGAGCCACGGAGCAGCTCCACTGCAGCCTGACGTCTCTGTTAGGGTTAGTTCCCGGCAAATGGCACATTTATGTTCAGGAATCCTTGTTTTTAGTGATCTTTTGCTTTTACCAACATTAATGAAATCGCAAAAATATCTTCTATAAAGTGAAACTGTTATGTATATAATGCATAGCAGCGCCCATGTTTCCCCCTGTGCTCACAGATGAGCAGTTAGAACAAGGGAACATATAACATTTGGAATGTTAATGAAAAAAGTGATTTCTTTATAGGCAAATCAGACGTGACAAAATAATGCCTCAAATTGGGAAATCTCTCATCACCAAACTGTGGGCGAACAGGAAACGCTTGTCCCAGCTGTGCGTCACTGATCAAATGTATACCATCTCCAGAGATGAAGCTGTAAGTGTTTAGAAAAGTGATGCCCTGAAAGGAGGAATATAATAACTATAAGAATAACTTCTGTAGGCCTAACTCAATTAGATCTTTTTCTGTAACCTCATCCCTGAAACAGGAACATTAAATGATTCATCACAAGTCTTCTCCTGAGAAACTGACCGTAGGGCAGTGAGAATGTAATAAAGGCATATACTCTTTTTAAACATATGTTTAAATCTCGCCCTCTGATCCTCTGATTTACAGCGTTCTGCACCGCTGCAGCTGTTGTCAGATGTTTTATTGTTGGGGTTGCTGATAAAATGTAATAAATAATAAATAAGTAATAAAATGTTACACATGATCCTAGCGATTAAAGTATGATTTGACATTTTAGGGAACAGACTTATTTAAATCAATACCCCTCATGGTTATGGTAAATATGTAGCTGGAGCCAGCAGCCAGTTACCTTAGCTTAGCATAAACAGCTAGCCTGGCCTTATTGTCCAAAAGGTACGGAAATCCACCTGCTAGCTTTTATTAACATAAGAAATTACATGTGTTACATGTTGGTAGTTTAAACCCGTAAAAGCAACAGTTCAGTGTCTTACGACGGGTTTGGTGCTGGACTATTTCTTGGTGAGCAGTCGAAGGGCAAGCAGCAGATAGACAACACCCCATAGTTGTTTTCACACTTTCTGTACAGGTTAACCTGTTACCGTTAGATATGTGTTAATTAGTGAGTTTTAGATGTGCTGCTGGCAGATGTGTTACCCTCAGACAGAGCCAGGCTAGCTTCCCCCTGTTTTCAGTCTTTATTCTTAGCTAAGCTAACTGGCTGTCTGAACATGGACATCTTGGCAAGAACATGCATTTCCTTGGTTGAGGCCAATAAAAGGTTGAGTCCATTCTAATGGATGCTGGGTCTGAGGGGTTTACTTGAAATTAGCCCTCATCCCAAAACTGTATGACTTCATTAATGTATGGACAGTGAAGATGCAGATCTTATTTTGGTGTAATGAATCGGCTGTGCTATTTCTATATCGTGCAAAACTGAAAAAGAATAAAAAGAGACCCTCCGTCTCAATAAGAACCAGTTCGCCCTCCAACTATGACATTGTGTTCAAAGGGAGCCTGTCGTCTCTTGATGTAACGTAGACTGAAGTGCTCCATGTTCTCATCACTCAACAGGAGTTAAGAAACGGGACAGTCACCTTAGAAAGTTGGAATTTCTCTTTAATCCACAGTATGCTGTGGATGTAGTATTAAAATGTTCCATCTGGTATTACACATGATATCAAACGCGCACGGTACAAGAACATGTACTGCTATCAACTAGATGGAGCAGTAGAGGGACAGGAAACAGCCTTTGAATGACTGAGTGTTTGTGCACAGACTTCTTCACCTCTCCCAACAGCCAGCTTTATCTGGCGTTCATTTGGAGTGGAAGGCTTCAGGAAGTTTGGGAGGAAAGTCGGGCAGGTAGACTTACAAAGGCCCATCACTTTCTTTATATAGTACACAGCCTGTCCAGAATATAGATCAGGTTGCAGCACAGTATCTGCTGCTCGCTGTTCCGTCCTTGAGAGGCGGAGGGGAAGGACAGACAGAAGGGGAGTATCTCTTCCGTGGTGGACTTCTGGAAAGTTGGTCCATCTACAGAGCGAGCGAAACTGGCAACACTTGTGATAGCATTGATTGGACGCAGACGGGGGAAACTGAATATCACTTGGCAAGTAGCTCCTCAGGCTGCAAAAACATGTCCTTGAAATATTATTTTCAAACTATTTTCCCCATCAGAGTATCACTGGATTACAGCTCAGGAAAGATGGACGGACACTCAAGAAAATGTACAATTGTTCAGACATAGAGATGCATTTAGAAAATCCATATCTCAGTTGTCACAGAGCTGTTTTTTTTTTATTTACCCGCTTGACTTTATCAAAGTCTCCTCCTTTGAAGTTTACAGTAATTAAAGATAGTAGAGGACGTTCTCACACTTCTGAGTAACATTTCTCTAATTGTATTATGGGGGAAATGGAGAACTGTGAGTTCTGGTCTCATGTTGGTTGTACTGGGAGTGAATATTAGCTTTCTGCCTCCGGAGCTGATGAGTCGGATCTGTAGCTGCAGGTCGCCTGTTCACACGTGTAACATTCACACTACATGTTCTTCTACAAATCTTTCCACCACGTTCTTGGTTCGTAACTCCTTCCACATTTTTCAATGTAGGAACCTCCAACTTTAAAATACCCAGCTCAATTAGGAATCAAGCTCCATTACTTTTCTCATTGATACCACTCATACCAAGGAAATTCAAGGATTTCAGCCCCATTAGAAATGCATTGGAGAATCTTCAAAATTCTTCAAGGTTTTTCAACTTACGTCCACGTAGAGACACTCAAAGTGGACTATCTTCCACTAATACAACTTTTTTGATTTACTGGATTTTTTGGCGTCATGAAGTTTTCAGTCCTTCTGACTTTATAATCGGTGTGTATGGGGAATCTTCTCAAGTCTTTCTGCCACAACTGATCCCGTGTCCACAGTTTTCACTCCTCATAGATCATTTAACCATCGAAACGTAGACAAACCTGTCTAGTTTCAGGAAATGTAAACATTTAAATCATAGGACATATGATTTTTGATCTGTGTGCCTGCGAGCTCTCCATAAGAAACCATTATAATTTTAAGAAGAAAATCTCTACTGGCTCTTTTCCCCTCACATTCGCTGTCATGTCCACATTTGTAACACCACAAACATAAAATCTATATCGCAGCGTTGGCAAGACTCTCATCTTTCCGATGATGGCCTTACTTTGGAGGTTGGACTCACGGTTGCTTCTACATAAAGGCCACTGAAGGGTGGCTGTGGCTCAGGAGGTAGAGCTGTTGACCTCTAACCCAGAGGTTGGTGGTGTGATTCCAGCTCTTCCTGTAAACATTTTACAGTTATTCAGTTTTTGAGTCCCATTCAACACATTCGTCTTACATTATGACCCATTCACACTTTACATCCATCATGCTGCTCTCACTTCAACATATTCATATTCCTACAAACTTACAACTACATTTAATATTCCACATCAGTCATACATTTTCTGGATTATTCAACATTTCAAGCCAGCTATTCAGTGTGGGCATTTCAGCATCAGCATTCACACTGGAATTTGTTCAGAAATTTCCTTTTCTAGTTGTTATTGCTGCTTCTGTACCTTTGCTGCCACTGTCTCCTGGTGGGAAATGTTGGGTCAACATATAAAGAGTCAGTCCAGACCTGCTCTGTATGAAGAAGTGCCCTGAGGTAACTAATGACGTGGAGTTACATAAATCAAACTGAATTGAATGTTTAAATGTGAACAAGGTGTTTTACTTTATTAACACAGTTAATGTGCATCGAGTAATAAAACAGGTTTCAAAACTGAAATAGCAGGCAACATAGACAGGTGTGAGGCATTTTATTATAAGAAACAAAGTACTTACACTTACTGACAGGCATGGCTGGGTAATGCAGAGAGTCCAGGGCAGAAAACTAACCCAAAACGTGAAACTACAAAGTCCAGAACAAAGACAAATACACACGAAGACTTGAACTGGTTTAAATTAGACATCCACAACAATCAACCGACAGAGGACAAGGGAAAGACACAGTGCTAACAAAGGAAACCGGGGACAGGTGAACACTGGGGACAGGTGGAACACTGGGGACAGGTGAAAACTGGGGACAGGTGGAACACTGGGGACAGGTGAACACTGGGGACAGGTAAACACTGGGGACAGGTGGAACACTGGGGACAGGTGAACACTGGGGACAGGTGGAACACTGGGGACAGGTGGAACACTGGGGACAGGTGAACACTGGGGACAGGTGAACACTGGGGACAGGTGAACAGGTGAACACTGAGGACAGGTGAACACTGGGGACAGGTAAACACTGGGGACAAGTGAACACTGAGGTGAACACTGGGGACAGGTGAACACTGGTACAGGTGGAACACTGGGGACAGGTGAAAACTGGGGACAGGTGGAACACTGGGGACAGGTGGAACACTGGGGACAGGTGAACAC
>JAVQJF010100507.1:0-17986 GCA_036023855.1 Gadopsis marmoratus | reverse complement strand
CTGTCCAGGTTTTACCTGCTAGCGTGACACACATGGTGATTTTAATTATGTTACACAGGCATGGAGGGTGTCTATGAAAGAGCAACTCTGGTGATGTCTGTGTTCTCATGATTTCAGATTGCCAATATGAGTCAATAAACATCGTGATCATCAATGAGGGCACGATTCTTCTACAAATAAACACAACGCAGAGTGAAGACCACTACACCTGCATCTAAAAATAGTCCAAATCAATAACTGACGATTGATATGTGTAGATGTGTATATATGTGCACATATTGCTTGCTGTTGCCTGTGCTCATCTGTGAGTATAGTACGTGTGTGTGTGTGTGTGTGTGTGTGTGTGTGTGTGTGTGTGTGTGTGTGCGCGCTTATGTGTATTTAGCCTTGTGAAGGGTGTGCGCATGCATGATATGAATGCGTGACAATGCTTTTGTGTGTGTGAGTGAACCTCTCCTCCATGCTAGGCCACCTGCTCTAGGTGATAACACACACATTAGCCCCCGGGCCTGAAGCAACAACCACTCTCTGACTCTCACCAGCTGCCTGAGGATTACTAGTTTATATTACCTTTTAAGTCTGCTCTGAGAACCTGTTAATGTTTTCACATTTCCTCCTGCTGCAGTACACGCAGCAGTGTCATCATCTAACATCTCTCAGGAGCCCATTTAACCCTCAACCGGGGGCTCCTGAATTAGTCTTATAGCCACTAGTTAGAAGACGATTCCACTGTGGCTGGAATTTTCTGCTTATAGCTACAATTTTATTAATAGTTTTATATCAATGTGTGAATCAATTGACTTCATGTACGTTGACAGTTTTCAGCAGCTTTATGGAGCTTTTTTTAGTCTCTTGTAGTTTATTGATTTGGTTTTAAGGCACATTTATTGGATGGTTCACACTTAGCGCTCTTATCAGTCATCATTACGGTTGGGCTAACTGTTATGTATTTTAATCTTTTCACTGTTCACTGGACTCTGCGTGTCTCTACTAAATTAATTATTTTGTTGTACTGTGATAGTTTGTTTCTTCCTGGCATGAGAGACAATGAAAGTAATTTGACAACTAGTCAATATTTTTGTTAATCCATTGTCCTTGTTACTTTACAATTATTTTTCTGATTTGTAACTGCTATCACTGAATTCCTCCAATACTGTTTTCATAATTTCTTCCACTAAAAACCTCAAAGGCCACCTGCGGTCTTCAACTTTATTGGAAGGGTGTTTAGCTAGCTGCAATAGCTGTGCACCTACACACAGTGAGGGAAGAAGACTTACAGATATTTTTTCAGTCGACTTAGCCATGTAGTGCTAAGTTAATTGAATGCCAATAACTGTAATTTGCTCAAAGAAGTCATACTGGCATCACTCTTCAAATCCAAATGGTTAAATTGTTATTGTAAGCTCTTTGGTCAGTCAGTTCTTGGAGTATCTGTGTCACTATCAGTGTGATCCAAGTGTAAATCCATCTCTGTTCTCTGCTTCCCTGAACACCCTTGCTCTCTCTCCCTTTCCCCCTCTCATTGGATCAAAGCCACACAGAGAGAACTATTGTTCCGTTGTATAGTCGAGCATGGCTGCCTGCCTGCATTGAAGCCAAAATAACAAGATGCACTCATTGCACATATGCATGGCTTAACACACACACCCACACTATTGTTTTTTATGCTTCTTCATGCTACAACACGGAAATTTCATCTTAAAGAAACAGTTTGACATTTTGGGATGTACGCTTATATGCTTTCTTTCCAGTTAGAGAGGGTTTCTATAAATCTCATGTGTGTATGCTGAGTATCATGGAGCTAGCAGCACCACTCCCCTGCCAGATTGTGTATGTGTGGCGTGGGCATGGGTGTGGGCATGGCTTCCCCCTGGCACTCTCCCGGCTCCCTCCTGATTACTTTATTCAACTCACCTGCTCTTATCTGCACACCTGCCAGCCATTAGTACATCTACACAACAGTATATCTGCTCGGGTCTTCCATCCACTCATCCCCAGATTGTTGTTTCACCATAGTTGGTAGTCCTTGTGCCTTCAGGATCGCCACGTCCCTGCCGTTACCAGAACTATTTCCTGCATGCCGAGTCCACGCCATCCTCAGTCTCGCTTGTTCATTTACTCTCAGCCATCATCATCATCTCTCCCCTGAACTTTGCAATAAACCTTTTATCACTAAATTCCTCTGGTCTGAGTCTGTGCTTAGGTTCGTCCTCGTTGATTGTGGTATTGAACAGCAGGATGCAGTGCTTGAGTGCAGTATCCTCGTGTCTTGGCGCCTCAGTGAGGTTGCCAGATTTTGTTCCATTTTGCCTGATACTGAAACCTGTGCTCAAAAAGCATATATGGCAGTTGGTGCTATAGCTGGAGACACTCAACAGAAGTACTGGGCGGATGGATCGAAATAGCTTTCAACATGTAACTTGCTCTTGTTAACCCACACTCAAAGTGTGAAACATCTTTTGCTTCATGTATTCAAACAAATATGAATTGTTAAGTGGTGGAGGCTGCTGGTTTCGCCTCTCCCACTGCCATCTGAGTAAAAGCGCCTTTGAAAATGACTGTTAGAACTGCAGGCACGAAATCAGTGAGAGTAGGTCCAACTCTTCGGATGCTGATGGGAGAGAAGCTTGATCCTCATGAGAAAATAATTGCTGCCTTTGACACTTTGTGGACTATCATCAAACCATATGAACATGCAACCACGTGAGGAGCTGAAGGCCATGGAAACTGACTTGCTTTGCATTGTGAATTTGAAATACTGACTTTCAGCTTGTATTCACATCAAATTAGCTGAACAGCATAGGAATTGTAAAACGTTTTACTTCAAAGCAACTATAGTCGATATTTTTTTATAAAATTATCAAATGATAATGTGAAAACATTGTGACAATGTGAAGGGGGTCATTCCCAGTCACCTACAGGGAATTATTGCCCAAATCACTTTAGTGAGTTTTATCTCATTGTTTATCTGTCCGGCCCACAGCTTTAATGTTTTGGTTCACCAATCTCATAGTGTTTTTCAGCCACAGCAGGCAGCTGTTTACAGAGAAAAAGCTCTAAATAGCCACAGCCCACTACCTGCTGAGCAGCAGACATACTTGTTCACCAGCTGGTGAACATAGCTGAGCATTTAACAGCTAAACAGTCAGATATTTCCCTCATGAGATGGTGGAGAACAAAAACAGGGTCGACGGAGGGAATATTTGATGTACATTCATGAGCTGGACACAAGCTCGACTCTCAGCGTTGCCAGATGCCAGAAAACAAATAATTGTACAAAAACTCCTGTATTATTGTACATTCAATATCCAGACTGCAGCACACCCAAATAGGATGCACTATGCATCCTAGCATGTAAGCAAATACTGTAGGTTACACGTAAAAAGATTTTCTACCGCAAACTATACCAAACTAAACTTGAGGATAGCAGGACCAGTATCTTCTCCTTTGTCCAAGGAGGACCAGGATGATCACTGCCAGAGCCCTACAAAATGACCTCCAGCAGGACACTGGTGTGAATGTCTATGACCAAACAATCAGAAACAGACTTTATGAGGGAGGCCTGAGGGCCCGACGTCCTCTGGTGGGCCCTGTGCTCACTGCCCGGCACCGTGGAGCTCGATTGGCATTTGCCATAGAACAGCAGAACTGGCAGGTCCACCACTGAAGCCCTGTGCTTTTCACAGATGAGAGCAGGTTCACCCTGAGCACATGTGACAGAGGTGAAAGGGTCTGGAGAAGCCGTAGAGAACGTTATGCTGCCTGTAACATTGTTCAGCATGACCGGTTTGGTGGTGGGTCAGTGCTGGTCTGGGGAGGCATATCCATGGAGGGATGCACATACCTCTACAGGCTAGACAACGGCACCCTGACTGCCATTAGCTATTGGGATGAAATCCTTGGAACTATTGTCAGACCCTACGCTGGTGCAGTGGGTCCTGGGTTCCTCCTGGTGCACGACAACGCAAGACATTTCAGCAAAATGGAGTAGCCTGCCACATAATTTTTTCACTTTGATTTTCGGGCCTCTGTTGGTTGATCATTTTAATTTCCATCAAACGATGTGGCATCCTTTTGTTCCTAACACATTACCCAGTCCATGTCAGTATAGATATCCAGCATGATTTTTTTAACCATTGAAATCTGATGTGTTTTCAAAGTGTTCCTTTAATTTCTTTGAGCAATTATATACATGCTTCTCTTGCCATTTGCCAGAACATCTATTGAACCACCACAGTCATAATGTTTCTGCCCTTGTCTCCCCTGTACTGTTCTGCCTAAATGCCACACTGTACAGCACTGTACACCACATGAAATGTAAGTAAGTCAAGCGATAGATTTTTATCAGTCGTGATGGAGAGATGGTAATTAGTATACGAGCAAACAAAGGAAGCAAAATGCAAGATGCCCTTCAGCAAATGCTTATCTGATGTAAACATAGTGTCATTTGAGAATCACACTTACAATGTTCCTCCTAGAGTCACACAGGTAATTAAACTATGAAGATGGAGTCATACGCGACCTGGCCAACACCGTTGGTTGTGTGGCAATGGCATATGAATGACATGTAATGAATGATATGTCACAGAGAAAAAAAGCTCAACATATTTTATTGGAAAGAAATATCTGCTTGTGGTTTGACTGCACACATAAAAATGGTAAGAGGAACACATCATAACAATGAATCAGTCTCCTGGTGTGTGTGTGTGTGTCTGTGAAAGTTATGTTGCAAACTTGCCTGAAATATTTTGCAACCATGACTGCATTTGCAAATGTATCTATGTGCTGTCAGAATTTTATTTAAATAAATTTGCTTGGACCTAATACTTATATTTGATTTCTTAAAGGAAAAGTTTGACATTTCGGGAAATATGCTCATTTGCTTTCTTGCAGAGAGTGAGATGATATGATCGCTACGACTCTCATATCTCTCCATTTAATATGAAGCTGGAGCCAGCAGCCGGCTGGTTTAGCATAAAGACTGGAAAGAGCTAGCTCTGTCCAAAGGCAACAAAAGCGACCTACCAGCACCTCTAAACCAAAGTGTAAAAACAACCACTCTATTTCTTGGACTGGACAACTAACTTCCTGGAGTCTCTGCTGATTTCCTGGAAGTTTATACGCGTCTTGTTTTGATACAAATCATACAAAGAAGATACAATGTGTAAATAAGTGATCTTTTGAGGTTCTCGTTTACAAATGATGTTACCTTTCCCATTGTTTCCTGTCTTTATGCTAAGCTAAGCTAGCTGGCAGCGGGCTCTACTTACATTTACTGTACAGACATGAGAGTGGTGTTGGTCTTCTTATCTAAATCTGGCAGGAAAGGGAATAAGTGTATTTCCTAAAATGTCAAACAATTCCTTTTAAAGTGAAATTTGAAATTTTTCTGATGTTATATTGAAATCAATGGAGTAACTATGAATCGTGTGTGTGGCGTGATACACAGTTCCCACTTTGTCATACACAGTTCCCACTTTGTCATTGTTGTTGTTGATAATCTCAGTTAACCCATCTGGATTTGAAGTCACATCACAACAAAATGCAAAAAAGTCAAAGCCTCTCAATATGCATGTATTTTGAATTTTGTATTACATGTGCTGACTACACTGCGTACTGACATTATTATTATCCTTACTGCATATGAGAAAAAGCAAGCAAAATTATACCTAATGCATTGGATTTTTCATGCTTTTTTACGTGTATGTGTTTATTATTAAGTCTAGAAACACACTAGGACACCACCTGGGAAAGTGAAGTATTTGTAAGTGATCGCACCATAGCAGCAACAACTAAAATTCATACCTGTCACCTTATCACCCAATCTCCAATTTACCACTTACGCTTTTTTTCTTCAAATAACCTTTTGAATGATTGAAATAAAAATGGCAGCTGTAGCGACAGCAATTATGTGATTTTGCCTGACTCGCACACTTAAATAAAAGATGTGGATCCTTTTGGGAGTATTAGGCTGGCTGCCTCATCAATGCATGCAGGGCACAAGAGAGTCTAAATTGATTTCTTTGGTAAAAGCGAGGATGCCATTTTCTCTAGGCTCTAATATTTAAGAAACTTGAGTGCTTCTCGAGACAGATAATCTTTGTTATTAGTGCTGCAGGTAAAATCACTGCTTTAAAATGCTGGGCCTGCTGCTGGTGTAGACGGACAGGGAGAGTTAGAAAACAAATGTGGGAGAAAGGAAGCCGTGTGTGGGGGGTTTATTCTGTGTGTTTGTGTGCAACAAGGCAAGTTTAAAAAAAAATGTTTTCTTTGTCACCCCTTGATATTTAAAGCCTGTTGGTTGTTCAAGTATCAGGGAAGAATAAAAAGCTAAATAATAATAATAACAATAATAGCCACAAAATTGAAAAAAATAGAAAAGGAAATGATAATAATATGTCATAAAATATGTTTTGGTTCACCCAGCCATGGTTGAGTCTTAACTGCTCAAATTAAGTCTAGAATATAAACCCACATTCAGTTCCCAGCACACAAGCTCAAGCAGACAATATTGGGTGCTACCTGCTCATGATGAAAGGAAACCAATGTAATGACAATCCACAAATCTAAAACTATCACAAACTATCAGCAAAAGTGTCAATTATATGTGATTTGTTCAGTATTTAAAGGCCCTATGGATCAAATGACACAGAGAATTACCACCTGACTGGGCTGTTCCCTTCAGCTCACCAGAGCGTTTTAGTGTCTTTCATCTCCTTGTTTTGGTTTAACCCTCAAAAACCGAGACTGCTGCTGGCGGCTAAAAGTAGCTATAATTTTAAAATGTTTAATAACTTTTGAACCGCTAATCTTATCGACATGCTTTAAAATGTCACGTAAAGTGGATACTCTCGCCTTTTCAGTGATATCACATTTGTATGTTTGATCTGCATTGATTCGTCAAAGAAACCCACGTTGTTTGATCCTCTGAGCCAAACTGCAATGGTTGTAGATGCTTAGTCCCACCTCCCATGTCCCAATTGGATCAAAATTTAAATGCCCATGCTTACTTTTATCCATGCCACTGTCTAGTCCATTAATCAACACGTTTTTTTGGAAAGGAAGCTCTGGAATTAACTTTTTCTAATGAGTCGCTAGACAATGTTAAGGTTTAGTCGTCGGATTCCGACGCAGATACACGGTGCTTAATTTGCACTTGATAATATAGTCCTCTATCACTTTGTGTATTCTTTGTGAAAATAATTTGCACTATTTGAATTTTTTTATAATTCATATGCTTACAAATAATTTGTATATACTTTGTGAAGACAGTTTCCACTATTTGTTCCACTGTTTCCATTTGTAGTTCATATTGAATTGATAATATATTTTTCTGAAACAGTCACTTTTGCATCAGTGGTCTCCGTTATGATATATAACTTTTTTGGACACATCTACATAGTCAGTAAATGAAATATAGGAAAAGTCAGATGTAGACAAAAATTCATCAGGAAGTCTAAAATGTCAGAGTTCACAGTAAAAAAACACTAAATATTTCCTGTGGTTTTTTAAGAATTCTGGTAAATTCATCCATTCTCAGATAAAGCAAATGTAAAATTGGGAATTTAAATCAGCCAGACTGAAACTTATGGTTCTCCTGAATTAAATGATGTATAGCACGTGATGCAAACTGCTGGAGTTGGTTAAAAAACTAAATAAATACAGGAGTCAGGTTCCACAAAAAGTGTTCTGGGTGTTTGAGGGTTAATGGCCCACATCTTTACTATTTTGGTTGTCTAACTGCTATCATCAATCTTCTTTTCGGATGCAACAGGCAGCTGATTTCAGCTCTGATAAACATCCTGTACTCTACCACCCCAGCAGCAAACAGCAGACAGACAAAGTTGTGAACTTGGTGAAGCATCTAGTAGCTAAATAGCCAGTTATTTCCCTCAGGAGTTGGTGGAGACCAAAACAGAGCTAGAAGGACATTTGTCAGGTGGCCAGAAACATCACTCAAAATAAATGCTAAACTTGCTCTAAATCTTATCAATTCAGGGGCTGCATCCTTTCAAGGCTGCATTTGAAGGCTGAATGAGCCACAACAAGGATGTACCATTTTGAAGCCTCCTTCAAATGCAGCTGAGAAATGCGGCCTTTTTTTCCCCAAAGTTGGAGGATCCAATGGCTGCATCCTTTACGGCTCAACATATGCCAAGATTCATTGCGAATATGGGATCCCCAAACACACCGTCAACAGTGATCGAGCAGGGTCACACTTTTAAATGTAAGTACTGGGTTTCAGCTCACTTGAATTGCTAACAATACAGAGGTTAAATAACCAAGGGGCATTAAAAACCTCAACTACAGATGTCAAGGTTGCTAGGCATCAGGAACGGCGCTTCATGACGCAAGTAGAAAATTGTCCGTAGAACAGATCTTCTCATTTAACAACGTTCGGCTCAGCCTTCTAAGACACAGGCTTCATTGTCGAACTCCTGAATTGAGACACAGCTTGTGTCCGCTGGATGCATAAAACGGGCAAATGTTTGCTAGCATCAAGTTTGTATGTCTGTAAATATTGTTCTTGTTGTGGAGTTCTTCCCCCAATTGGACAACACAAACATGAAATTGCTGCTTTAAAAAAAAGAGGGCTGCAAATTAAAGGGTCAGCTCACCCAACCAAAACGTTTGAGCAGGCGCAACCGTGTTTAGAAATAAGCCCCTCTGTGGGCTCTGGATACAATCTGGATAATCCGCAGATCTCACTGTCAACAGCCTCCTCAAAACCACTTTCTATTGAAGAAGTAGTCCAAATTAAAACTCAACTGCCAGATATGTGGATTATCTGGAGAGTCACTGGAGAGAAATGTTGATGTTGAGTTTTCAAATCATTTGACCTTGTTCAGTTTGTTTAAGGCCCTGTAACTGAAGTGCAGATAGTTTTCTGGCTATAGCTGCATCATCTGGCTCGTTTCCTCTTCAATACTAAATAGGCCACATGATTTATCTGATAACTGACTTTGACCTCCTTCCTTTCACCATAAATCTCTCTATCACCTCTTCCTCCTCCACTCCATTCTAACTTGGCCTTACCTTTTGCCTTTTGCTTGTTCAAGTCGCAGCTACCCATAGGCCCTTGCTGTTGCTGTTCCAGCATTTTGCAAGGCCTGCAAACAGTCCCTTGTCTTTGTTATATTTTACAGATACATATTTTGTCTGTATGCAGCACTGCATCACTTTGTTTTGTGATTGATTGTGATTTGTGATGAGTCAGTCCAGATCTACAGGCAGGTCCAGAGTGATGCACCTTTTGGGAGAAAGGGCTGTATAAATAAACCTGATTTGACACAACTACAACTACTGTGGCAGCTTTTATTTTGACTCTGTTTATTTGAGACTTTTCGGGTGTTGGATGAGGCTGCAGTGCCAACATCTGTTCACCGTGAAAATAGTTGCAGGTTTGTATTATATTGTAACGTTCACCGCAAAGATTGTGTCTATTTTTTGAAAGGACACACCAAAAGCGACTCGGTTATATTACTAAAGAGTTAAAAGTAGTGTGCAATAACAGAGAGAAGCAAGCCAGTCAGAAAAAGAGAAGCAATGGGAGAGAAGTGGTTAAAGCTGATGAGGGCAATGGGTGTTCACTCCACCCTTAACATGGTATGTAGTTCTTGGAATGGAGTTTTTGCCCCTATCTCTAATGAAATCACTGGTCCATTTTTGGGCAATGTGAATAAAGTGCCATTCCCACGCACTAGGAAGGGTGAGGAGACAACCACTGCTGCGCTCACTTCATTAAAATTTCCATTTTGGCAATGGCAGGAGTCACAATGAACCATGCTCTCGTGGCCTGCAGAGCAAATGCATGTGTGTGTGTGTGTGTTCATGTCATCATCCGTATGCAGCTGGTGGTTTGAAGATGACTGAACAGTGACCCATAAGGCTGCGGATGTGCGTCTGTGTGTGCATGCAGCAGGATAGCACGACAAGCCCAGATCATTATGAATATGGACAACTTCTTTGTTGTCTCTTCCTCTGTGTCACACACCACGTTGATCCGATACACAAAGAAGGAAGTCAGACAGACGAGGGTCATACACTGGGAATCCTTACAAAACTACACGAGCCACGGAACACTGGAATGAGAGACTAAGAAGTACACACGAACTGGCACCGGTGAAACGGAGAGCTGAGGTAAAGTACCCACGGGTGAGTAATCAGCTGATGATCAACAGCTGGGGTGGCAACACAGAGTCAGGGAAGAAAACCAGGGCCAGAGTTCAGGATGCGGGCCGGGACGTGGCACTCTGCTGCTTCAGTCAGGTAAATATCGCTGTTGTAAACACAACAACTCAATAATGCTTTCTGTCTCTGTCTGTGACTCTCTCTCTCTCTCTCTATCTCTCTCTCTCCTGGTTACTGAAGTCAGTATATTGCAGAAGAGCCGAGGGTTTTAAAAGATTATATGCTTTAGACAATTCCTCCGCCATTACCAGCTGGGCCAAGGCAATTAACCCGCTTCATATGTTTCGTCTGAGGCCAAAAAAACCAAAACAAGTTCATTTGTCCCACGCTGCGGAGACCTCACTTATTAGCTACATGCAAAGAGAGGAAGTTGGAAAAGCTCAAATGGTACTTTGTTGCCTTCCATTTTCCAATTAGTGGCTGCCATCTTGAATCTTAACAGGCTCCGAGAGTATGGGCTGATTACCTATGCAAATGAGTTGAAAGCTATAATAAAGCTGTCAACAAAAAGAAACGGGTTTAACAAAGGAGAGCCTTGCAGTCTTGAGCATTGCCTTGAGATGCTTAAAGTTGGAATGGGAGAAAGTGACCAGTGTATACGATTGACGCTTTGGGCTGGAATTCAGCCAGGACACATACTGTAAGTGTAATGTAACCTGGTTTCTTCCTGTAAGACATGCTTGGAGACCAGGTTCCTCTTTCTTTTATTGTTATCTGAAGTTTTGCCAAGAAGAAGGAATAAATGCAGTTGCATTAATAATTGACATTTCAATCAAACCTCTTATGTAGGTGGCATGTGGACCATAAATAATTACAGATTATAATGAGTATTTTACTTGCATTCTATTGTGTTATGTGACTGTAATTACTGACATAAAATAAGAATCTAATAGAAAAACATTAATCCTGCAGTAACTGATTTTGTTTTGGGCCACAGCACAAACAGGTTGTGGACACAACATTGACAAGTTGATTTGCAAACTTATTTACACACCAAGCACATACAGAGATACATCATCATTCATTTGGATATCCAATTTGGAGTTAAATATTCATGCTCTTTTCTGCTCTCTACCAACTCCTGAGGAAATATCTGGCTCTTTAGCTCCTAGATGCTCCAACATGTCCACCAGCTAGTCTCCAACTGTGTCTGTCTGCTGAGCAGGTGCTGAGCAGGAGGTGTACAGTGGGGTTTTTAGAGCTTTTTCACAGGAGACAGCGGCCTGCTGTGGCTGAAAACTACGCTACGAGAGCAGTGAGAGTGAACCAAAATAGTTTGAGGGCCGGACAGCTAAACAATGAGATGAAACTCACTATGAAGCTCTGTAAAGCTGAGCGGAGCTGCAGATTCGGGTGATCATTCTCTGTAGGTTGCTACCAGTGACCCATGAAAGCCTGAGATAGCTTATTCCTATGTTCCATTGTTGTCCAAAGAAATGGCCTGCTAGGAAATTGATAGTAGGTTTATTGGCTGTTTAACGGGGAACTGTAGACATAATTTACAGATTTAGTTATTAGAATTGAGGAGTCCACCTGGTAGTGGCAGTAAGCAGTTGGTGCAAGTTGTGTTAAAGGCCATTACTGAAGATGATTTATGTTTCGAACTATGCTGAACTATGCCATTTTATTTCCAGAATCAAACGTGCACACCTGCACCTGTTATGAGTGTGACACGAGCAAGAGTCGGCTAAACTTTGAATGAATCCGTTCCCGTGATTCTCTGACCAGAAGTTGTAAAATATTGAGAGACAAACTAACATATTTTTAGGTGTGGTCTTTTCATGGGATTTGTTGACATTAACAAAAATAAGGAATATCACCAGCCTCGTTATAGCTGTTAAAATGTCCGTTTGTCTGTACCCAGGGGCCTGGAGCATAGCCCATTATGCACTGGCTGAGAGGCACCCTTGACAAATTGGCAGCCCATTACAAAATGTTACATGTTGGAATTGAAAGTGTGCGTATGTTTTTGTCTTTGCTCACCTTGGCAGCAGTGACCCAGGTGTTAGAGCAGGATGTTTATCAGGGTTGCAGGGTGGGAGGTTCAATTTAGATCCTGGCGGTAAGTGTCCTTGGGGATGACAACGAACCCAAAGCTGCTTTTGAAGGACAGGCCCGTACCCTGCATGGCAGCTTTTCTGCCATCTGTACGTGTGTGTGTGGGTGAATACAGTATGAGACGCTGCAAAGTGATTTGTACTGTCTCCATGTTAAAAGCGCTATAAAAATGCAGTCCATTTATCTGCCCTATTTTCCGTCTCAATAAAAAGGCTTGAGGAGGTGGGCTGCCCACTCTCTATTAACGGAATACAATGATTTACCGAGTTTCTGTAAATTACTTCCTTCAGTCAAGCTGAGCCAGTCACAGACATTCAGAGGATGACATGTTGTGAGAACGCTGGGGAAAAAAATCACTTCATATTCAAAAATCAAATAACTGTCTCCAGTCTGCCAGGGGGCAAAGCCTTTTGCTTTGGTCTGAAAATTGAACTTATTCGATTAACACGTTTGAGTTCATCAGAAATTTCATTTCTTTCAAGTTTGTTTGAGTGTGTGTGTGTGTGTGTGTGTGTGTGTGTGTGTTTGTGTATGTGCACACCGGGAAGCACTGCCTCAGTAGATTTGCTGTCAGTGGGTGGCTCATATTAGCGTATTTACACAGTACATTCACGCCCTCTAGGGAAGCGTTATGCTAAAAATCACATGTAGCTTATAACTATGCCTCCAAGATGTTCATAAATATGCATCCATGAAGTCAAGCCGCAACGAGACAAAACAAGAATGAAAACACAACAAGAATAAGGAAGGAACTCATCGCTCACAGGTGTCCTGTAGGTTGTGCTACACATGAAGGCTTTAATTGCTATACCACTTGTGCTAATTAAGCACATAGCATAACTTAATTGTTAACCTGGAAAAATGTAAATGCTGCATTTAAATGGGAATACACAATCTCTTCCTATCTCCACCTGCTCAATTTGCTTCATACATTTCCCAGAGACAGCAGATCAGTGGTGTACCGGGGGATAAAACGCTTCGAGACAGACGGGGGAAGTTGAACATGCGCTGTGTACGCCATGATGTGGAACAGCATGGTGCAAAAACAATGCAGACTTAGCTGGATGGTTAGAAGGGTGATAAGTTAGATTCAAGAAGATGGGAAGGGAGTGAGGAAGACCAGGAGGGAAATTTGGAAGCTGAGGCAGCAACGGTGTGAAAGAAGAAACAGGTGATGGAGAAATAGTGCAAGCAGAGGAGTAGCTGCGAAGTGTAAGGGGGAAATAAGAGAGAGGGAGGTGAGAGAAATTGTAATGCATGGCATAGCAAACAGAACGAGGTGAGAGAAAGCGAGGCAGGGTAGGTGGGAGAGATGGAGAGATGAACAGGTAGAGCGAGGAGAAGAAGACGACAAGTGGGATGGATAAACAAAGAGAAAGAATCTAGTTAATCTACTTGATGTGATTGGCCCTCTTTGTCTCTCTGCGGTGTCCCATGCATTCAGAAGAGGCCTGCAGACGTTATACAGACAGCTTGTGTGTGTGTGTGTGTGTGTGTGTGTGTGTGTGTGTTGGAGTTCCCAGTTGCCCTGTGTTTGTAGTGGATTTAAGAATAAATATAGTTTTGTTTTGGAAATGTGTGCATTTCTATGTTTGGGTGCATGCACATATCCATACAGGGTAACGGATTTGGTCGTGTTGTTGTGTTTTACAGGACAGGTCAAGGTCCTACGAGCCGATTTAACTGGTGGACACCTACGAGATGGTAGCAGATTGCAAACTGTGATTGTCATTTTAAAACACCATGAGGCAAGGTGACTGCAACCTACAGCAGACCTCGTCTCTGCTGAACACAGACAATGCTGCGGGAAAAGAAGCTGTATGGAATTAAAATGATGTGCTACAAGGGCCCCAATGAAGTCAGACAGGGCAAAAAACACAAGCTATCGACTGTCAATTGTAAACATGCATCAGTTTAACATGGATGCAATATGAGAAAATGCATCCATTTATTTGAATAAATACTGCTCACCTCGCATACAGGCCAAAAAAAAACAGTTCTCACATGCTGGTTTGCCTCACAGTTGTGAGGCCTACTGCATATGTGCCCAAAGACTTAGCATTTTGGATGATGTCACAAAACATATATAGCGTTATTAAGCTCTGGGGAAGTTTGATGGTTCATGAAAGTTTTAGGTTTATGGTTTAACAAGACTAAGAGTGTACACGATACCAGCCGTGTGTCAGTCTTATCTCCAGATTTGCAGTTTGGATAACCTGGCTGAGCTGTTGGCTTGTTCCAAAAAAGCTTGGCTAACCTGGTGGTTTGTTGAAGAACTGTCCAATCACATGACTGCTTGTGTTTCTTTCCCCGTTGGACTTATTAAATGTCAGGAATGATGTTCAAAACTACAAATGAGACCTAAGTTGTAATAAACAGAGGCAAAATACACGCATCTATAAACCCACAAACATTGTAGCAAATAGTCTCCGGCGAAGAGAAAATATATTCAGCACTGACTCAGCAATACCGAAACCTGGACTCTGTTATTCACTTTCACTTTTCCTTCCCGTCATTCACATCAACACCTATTTAGATGCCACCCACAATACTGAAACAAAATACCCTATTGGCTTTAGCGCAGCGTCTCCTCACCCCGATGCCTCACATCCTCACTGCTTTTATCAGTGACAGACCTGCTCCTTGGTAAAAGTGCAACACTGAAGGCGAGAAAAAATGTCAAGGCTGTCTTGGCATTTTCTCCCTGTCACAGTCTCCTTGCCAAGCTTATGCTCTGCTCTGCCATTCCAATCCAAGCCGCCAACTCACAGCCCAGCCCACTACCATCTTCTTCGCTGGCCAGGAAAAGTAGATTACAGAGAGAAAATGACATAAACTCTATGGAGAGGAAGCATAGGTTGTCAATTATACATATGTCACTGTTCTGCTATCTCTGACTCTCTCTTTCTCCACCTACTCCAAGTGACTTGGCCAAGGCTGGCCCGCTCTCCTCCTCTCCACGCTATCTCTGTTTAGGTCTGACATCTGTCTTTTATCGCATTGCCACACACACACACACACACACACACACACACACACACACACCATCCCACATGGATGCCGGAGGAGAGACAGTTGTCACAGCTGAACCTAAAATATTCTGACAGGTTAGAATCCAGCATGGTTGGAGCAGTGTGGGGATAGAGAGTTGTGTTGCAGGAGATGGAAGCATGTACGTCTACATGCAGATGGCTCTATAAATAAACAAGCTGAGAGGGACAAACAGGGAAAGATGAAACTAGTGCAAAGAGCATGGCTTTGCTTCTAATAAAAGGCAGCTTCGGTAAGATTTCCCTTCATGCCAAACGTGTTTGGAGTGATTTTTTTCTTTCTTTCTTTCTTTCTTTCTTCTTCAAACTCTCGGTTTGGTTTATCCATGCAGTCAGGAACTGCACCATTCGAGCCCAGTAGCTCCAAATAGCCGCAACAATACATCTCAGAATCGACAAGCTTCTCATGAGTGGCGTGAAAAGAGTAAACGCATTCACTGTATTAAACTGTTTTAACATTTTCACTAAGGCTAGGGAAATGGATTAGCTTGCTAGTCGGAAAGAAATCCTAACATGAATTTGTTACAATGGATCAGCTCGGTGACTGAAATCTATTCCACCTTTGACAGTCTCACAGCTTGTATTTAGACTGTATACTTCCTTTTGTTTTTATGGATTTTATATATTTTGTGAGCAGCTAAAGTCATATATTTATGGAGTCTAAATAGGAATACAAAACAATTACACTTAAAATGAGGCCGTGTAGATAATTTCTGAGAGACAATGTGGTGAATGCTGACCCCCCTATAGTGCAAATCTGAGTACACATTGGAATACAGATGTTTTTGTGAAATGATCAGTTAAAGATGCATTTACCAGCTGTGTCTTACACTCCTAGACAGACTGAGTCTAAAAGCAAGCAATAAAACTGAAATGCAATATCCGCTATGATGAGGACCACCTCTGATAAACTGAAGGTGTGATCTCACCCCCAGAAATATGCAGGTATCTTCATCTGTGCATTGTCGTTTTTTCTCCTCAAAAGCATTCAGCATGCAAATGAAGCTGCTTCACAGTTCCTCTTGTCTCACAGAGGAGCTATCAGAGAGGTCTAGTGATTAGCATTGAGCGCTGAGAAGTCACTTCAACATGTTTCATAACAATGTGCTACACGGAATGTGATAATCACTCTGACACAAGTGTAGCCAGATCTATTGTTGGGAAGTGACATGGAATACAAATATATGTATTTTTTGTGACTGGTCGCAGGAGAACAGGGGGAATGTGCTCATGTGAACTTGAAGTTGTTTCTCCACTCCAGTATGCTTCTGAGGGATTCTGCGCTGAGGCCAATAAACAGATTTCAGTTTCAAATTCCACAGACATCCAAGGAGCTGGCATTTTCCGTAGATAAAGTATTATCAGGGGTGCATAGAGCTTCTGCTTTACAGGGTAAGGGTTAAGTTGCTGTGAAATCCATCTTCTGCACACTCAGATATGTACACTCTTCCGTCTGTGAAACGTATACCGCGGAATGTTTTTGCATTTTGCATGGCGATGGCTTGAAAGACAGCCATCTTAAAAGATGTCAGTAGCCAAAGATTCTGAATGGAAAATTTGGTTACTCAACACAAAAGTGTATAATCTTGTGCATTTGCCCGTTCAGTATTAATGGATTCCACCCGTGGCCATGAAACTCACTCCTACTTCTTCATACTAGCCCATCGCCCTTAAAGGGGTATTCCAGGAATTTATTATTGCGTTTAAATAATAATAATGGTCAAGATCAAAGTAGCAGAGGCCAAAATATCCCGAATTTAGTCCTTAGTACAGGCAGTACAAGCAGTTGTACCTTAGTACAACAGGATACGAAAAAATGCACCAAATTCTACATTTTCCATATCATTCCATATTAACCAATCTCGTTTTGTAAGAGCCACCCTGCCTCATCACTAGCCAGTTTGTCACTCACGCTTACTGTTAAATCAACCACATAGCCAGAAAAGAACATCTACATTGGATGATTCTGCAAAACAGCAGATTATTATTATTATTATTATTATGAAGAAGAAGTTTTTAAAATTCCTACTTTCCACAATCTGCGCATGGTAACTATGTTATGGTTAAGTTAAGGAGAGATCATGGTTGCAGTCCTCACTGAGGAAAAGGTGTATCTGCACCAAAATGCCTAAATACAACTTTTCACATTCAAAAACCAAAGATTTTTTCACTGATTTTTTTTTCTTTAAATGTCAAATATGGTAAGCTCACACAAAGGTATGATGGTGACTTTTCACTGCACCAGAAAGAAAAGGTTTCCCTGAATTATATTATGTAAAGTATTTGATACTGACGAGTTGGCCAAAAAATTCAACTATGCCGAGGTGTTTCTTTGTCTATCTGGGTTTAAAGAGAAACCAGAATTTTTAAACCTGGGACCTATTTTTACAAATGTTGCAAATAGTTACCAAAGGTTATAGAATTGGTCCAGTGGTTCACCTCCGCCGGCGTCTGTGAACAGATTGCAATGGCTGCAACGTAATCCCTGCGCCTGTGAAAACTCCGTCCACTAAAAGTGCTTGTTTTTGCCACTGACAGGCTCAGACTGTTATTCTAAGTGTCTGACAACATTATGGAAGGGATCCCTACAGAGACAGACCGCTTGTTAAAGAGTAAGACCCTTTTGTCTTCCTGCAACAACTCAACCTCTCGTGAGATTTCACAGACTTTCGAGACTTTCTGTTTCG